>OX638138.1:6186672-6399127 GCA_951805005.1 Othius punctulatus | reverse complement strand
AAACTTCAAAGCCCCAAAAATACTCCAATTTCCAGCAAATAATTAGCTATTAGATATCCTACAATTAGAGGATTTTTCAGGTCCTCAAATCTCCAAAAATCCTTAAATTTTAGTAAATAATTAGCTGTTAGATATACCATAATTAGCGGATTTTCAGGTCTGCAAATCCTCAAAACCCCTAAAATCCGCAATTTCTGGCATACAATTAGCTATTAGATATACCACAATTAGAAGATTATAGGTACTTTAATCCTCAAATCCTCAAAAATCGTTGATCTAGCAAATAGTTTGCTATTAGCTATAAGCCACAAGTAGAGTATTTTCAGCTCCTTAAATCCTCAAATCCCCAAAATCATTAAATTCTAGTAACTAATTAGTTATTGGATATGCCACAATTCGAGGATATCGGGTCCTCAAATCCTCAAATACCCAAAAATCCGCAAATTCTGGTAAATAATTAGCTATTTGGTATGCCACAATTAGAGGATGTTCAGGTCCTCAAATCCTCAAAGCCCTAACAATCCTCGATCTAGCAAATAACTACCTATTAGATAAGCCACAATTACATGATTTTCAGGTCCTTAAATCCTCAAATCTCCAAAAATCCTTAAATTCTAGTAAATAATTGGCTATAAGATATGCCACAATTATAGGATTTTCAGATCCTCAAATCCTCAAATCCTCAAATCCCAAAAAATCTTCAAATCTAGCAAATAATTAGCTATTAGATATACCACAATTAGAAGATTTTCAGGTGCTCTAATCCTGAAATCCCCAAAAATCCTCAAATTCTAGAAAATAATAAGCTATTACATATGATTGATGATGATTATTATTATTGTTATGGATTGTATTTTAATATTGTATTTAGTATTTTTAGCTATTAGTAATTTTAATGTTGACTGTCACATCCACTAGCATTTACACAGAGTAAATACACTGTACACGTGGCGACGTGACTAAAGAACTATTATTATTATTATTATTATAGAGGATTTTCAGGTCCTCAAATCCTCAAAGGCCCAAATATCCTCAAATTCTAGCAAAAATTAGCTATTAGACAGATTAAAACTACCTCTACAATTTGAGGTAATTTTCCTGAAAATTGGCCTAATTTGAGTATCACAGACATATCCTAAACAAATAGACACCTACACAGATCGACAGTCTGAAATAAAATAATGACGGAAATTCCTGAAAATTTATTGAATTTAAAGATAATTGAAATTTTGCCTGATACAATTGAAAAATTTTCAGAAATCCGTAAAACTGCGGTAGTAACCATTGAAAATTTGACAAAATAATTGTAATTTTTACAGAAACAATTGAAAAATATGACAGTAGTCATTAATTTTTTAGCAATAATCAAACACCAGCCAATAAAAATTCGGCAGATTAATTGAAAAGTGTACTGAAATAATTGAGAATTTTTCAGTAATTTTTGATATATTAAAGTACCTAATCTTTGAAATAATTGACGGAAAATCCTGAAAATTGACTTAATTTGAGAATAACAGACATATCCTAGACAAATAGACATCTAGAAAGATCGACAGGCCGAAATATTGTCAGAAATTTCTGAAAATTTACTGAATTTAATGATAATTGAAATTTTAACAGATACTATTGAAAATTTGACAGAAATCTTTAAAACTACGGCAGTAACTATTGAAAATTTGACAAAATAATTGAAATTTTTACAGAATCAAATGAAAATATGATAGTAATAATAACAATAATAGTAATAATAATAATATAATTTATTGCATATAGATTCACAGAGAACATTACAGAGTTAAAATATACAAACACAGTACACAAAAATATTGCACTGTTAAAATAATAAAAAATATACAAATTGTCATAGTAGTCATTGATATTTTAACAGTAGTTTCAAATAGCAGCCATTGAATATTTGGCAAAATAATTCAAATGTTTACTGTAGTAATTGAGAATGTTACAGTAATTTATGATATTTCAACAGTAATTTATGATATTTGAAATTATTGATGGTAATTTATCAATATTGACTTAATTAGAGGATAACAGACACAGTCTAAACAAATAGACACCTAGACAGATCGACAAATCGAAATATTGACGGCGATGTCTGAAAGTTTACTAAATTTGTAGATAGTTGAGATTTTGGCAGATACAATTAAAAATATGACAGAAATCTTCAAAAATACGGCAGTAATCATTGCAAATTTGATAAAATATCTGAAATGTTTTACAAATACAATTGAAAATTTTGATATTTTAACTGTAATCAATCAGTAACCATTTAAAATTTGACAGACTAATTAAAATGTTTACTGAAATAATTAAGAATTCTACAGTAATTTTTTGATATTTTAAAGAACCTATTCTTTGAAATAATTTATAGAAATTCATGAAAATTGACTTAATTTGGTATCATTTTTGTCTGCGATAGTACATAATTATGTCAGTAATTCGTAGTTTTATTGAGTTTGAACAAAAAGTGTCTCAAGCATAAGAGTCAAGGGCCAATACGAAGCAAATTGAGTTAATTGAGACATGCTACGTTTTAGTGGCGTATTGTGGTGTAGTTTAATTAGTAATATATCTGCATGCTGGTACCAGGTAACATATTCAATTAACTTAGTTGATTAAACGTAACATTGATTTCAGATAACAGAAGCCCTCTCCTTTCTGCATTACTCGGGTCATGTGTTACACAGAAACGTGTGTCCAGCAAGCATTTTGGTAACGAGGAAAGGGACGTGGAAGCTTGCAGGACTGGAATTTACAGGTAAACTAACTTTAGATGCAATACTTTCCGGCACAGCAAAAATAGGTTAGTATGTTGAGAAAATTGAATTATTTTGTTGGACGCAAACTTTGCTAAACACTTCCAAGTTTCAGAGCATATTCAAAGTGGAAGTAGTTAATTGCAAGAAGGGCCTAATTTATCAATTAAACAATTTACATATTTATTAATGATTCATAATAGTTATATGCTTATATGTAACGAGTGATTCAAAAAAACTTTAATGACGTTCAAGTTGCCATGAAAAAAAATACAGATATAAAATATGTATATTGTTACGTTTTTATTTATTTACTCTTATCTCAGGTTCAATAGTAAGTTCAATCATAACTAAATAGAGTTTTGTTCAAATACTTTAATGAATTGAAAATAACCAAATATTAAAACGTCTAATATAAACTGAACTAAACAAACAAATCAAAAACAATAGAAAACAAAATTATTAAATACATAATAAACTATGACCAACATTAACAAATTAAATCCTATATACACAAGCCAACTTATGTGATAATATGACTCTTGCACTTTACGCAAACTTTCTACTTGCAGTTATCTTCTTGTGGTTCCTTGATTACGTCGTCCTGTTGTCTCTGCTTTCCCGTCTGATCCGTTGTTGATTCCCACAAAAGTAAACATCTACTTTTGTGTGCGATGTTGAGCGGCTTGAAGTCCTGATTTTTGAATATCTCCGTCACGGCTCCTATCTTGTTGAACTCCTCTCCTGGTTGACTGTCTTCTCCCAACAATATGTCCAATCGTTGAAACCCCGTTAATATTTTGTAATGTATTCGTATTAGAATCGCAACATCTCCACCCGCGATCCACACGCGTCTCTCCCCCTCGTTAAACTCGTTGTTGATTATTTTCGACTTTCCATTATTCAAATCCCCAAGCGTCTATGCACGAAGTCACCTGTCTCCCGTGGTAACCAATCAACAACCTTCATCCGCGGATTGTTTTGTATATTTGTGCATACTTGTTCATATTCACATTTACAATATTTACAATAATTATTGTTAGCTTGTGCCCTGAAGATTATAATTCTATCTAAAACTTATATAATAATAACAATAAATCTATTCTAATTAATCTAAACAAATACTACAAATACCATCACAATATATATATATATATATATATATATATATATATATATATATATATCATAACTTAGAGTTCAGTTCAGTTTCATCCTTAAAAAGCAACATACATTTTTCATTGGACAAGTCAGGTACCACATAATATAAAAATATACATATACAAAAACAAGAATACAAAATTATATAACACTTTAATTACAGTTACAGTATAACAGTTGTCAAATCTAACAGATATATCAGGAAACAGTCAAATACTTCAGTAGTTAATATTTAGACATAAGTTTTTTTTTCATGGCACGCTTTGATGAAAGATTTTTTGAATCGCATGCTAATTGGTGGCTTGAAATGGAAAATATGGTAGCTTGCATTATCACAAGGTACAAGAAAAACCGTGAAAATTCAAGGAATTTTCATAGGCCAGGGAAAAGTCAGGGAAAAAGCCTGGGGAAATCGTAAAAAAATATGAAATTGTCGCAGAATTTTTGATATGTTTCTGGAAAAAAGCGACAGAACTCAAAACTTAATTACTAATTTATTGAAAAAAAAATAGCAGAATTTTTATACAATTTTGAGAAAAATTGCAACTTTTGCCAGGAAAAAGTCAGGGAAATCATAAGAAATCTGAAATTGTTAGGGAATTTTGGATATATTTCTGCAAAAATAGCGACAGATCTTAAAGCTTAATTATTAATTTATTGCAAACGAAACAATTGCAGAATTTTTATTCAAATTTGAGGAAAATTGCAACTCTTAGTCAGGGAAAAGTCAGAGAAATCATAAAAATAATTTTATGTCACAGAATTTTGGTTATATTTCTAGAAAAATAGCCACAGAACTGAAAGCTTAAGTACTAATTTATAGCGAAAAACAATTTCATTTATAGGAAAATTGGAATTTTTAGCCAGGGAAAAGTCAGGGAAATCATAAAAAATCTGAAATTGTCAGGGCATTTTGGATTAATATCTGCAAAAATAGCGACAGAACTCAAAACTTAATTACTAATTTATTGCAAAAAACAATAGGAGAATTTTTATACAATTTTGGTGAAAATTGCAATTTTAGCCAGGGAAAAGTCAGGGAAATCATAAAAAAATTGAAATTGTCAGGGAATTTTGATACAATTTTGAGGAAAATTGCAACTTTTAGCCTGGGAAAAGTCAGGGAAATCATAAAAAATCTGATATTGTCAGGGAATTTTGGGTATATGTCTGCAAAAATATCGACAGAACTCGAAACTTAATTATTAATTTATTGCAAACAAAACTATTGTAGAATTTTTATACAATTTTGATAAAAGTTGCAACTTTTAGTCAGGGAAAAGTCAGGGAAATCATAAAAACTTTGAAATGTCACAGAATTTTGGATATATTTCTGAAAGAACAGCGACAGAACTCATAACTTAATTCATAATTTATCGCAAAAAACAATAGCAGAATCTTTATACAATTTTTAGGAAAATTGAAAATTTTAGACAGGGAAAAGTCAAGGAAATCATAAAAATACTTAAATTGTCAGGGAATTTCGGGTATATGTCTGCAAAAATATCGACAGAACTTAAAACTTAATTAATAATTTATTGCAAAACAAAACAATTGCAGAATTTTTATACAATTTTGAGGAAAATTGCAACTTTTAGCCAGGGAAAAGACAAAGAAATTATAAACAATCTGCAATTGTCAGGGAATTTTGGATATATTTCTCGAAAGAAAGCGACACAACTCAAACCTTAATTACTAATTTATTGCAAAAACAATGGCAGAATTTTTATACAATTTTGAGGAAAATTGCACTTTTTAGTCAGAGAAAAGTCAGGGAAATCATTAAAAACTTGAAATGTCACTGAATCTTGGATATATTTCTGGAAAAATAGCCACAGAACTCAAAACTTAATTACTAATTTGTTGCAAAGAAACAATTGCAGATTTTTTATACAATTTTGAGGAACATTGCAGTTTTTAGCCATTAAAAAGCCGGAGAAATCATCAAAAATCTGAAATTGTCACAGAATTTTGGATACTTTTCTGGAAAAAAGCGATAGAATTCAAAACTAAATTATTTCAAAAAAACAATTGCAGAATTTTTATACAAATTTGAGGAAAATGATATAGAAAACCGGGAAAATTCAAGGAATTTTCCTGAGCGAGGGACAAGTTTTTCTTATGTTTCTGAAAAGAAGCGACAGAAATTTAAAACTTAATTACTAATTTATTGCAAACAAAAACAATTGCAAATTTTGTATGCAATTTTAAGGAAAATTGCAACTTTTAGCCAGGGAAAAGTGAAAGAAATCATAAAAAAATCTTGTCAGGGAATTTTGGATTTATTTCTGGAAAACAAGTGACAGAACTCAAAACTTAAATATTAGTTTATTGCAAAAAATAATTACAGAATGCAATGTTTATAAAATGTTATTATATATATATTATTATTATATATATATATATATATATATATATATATATATATATATATATATTCATAATTAATTATCATCTTACAAATCATTGGTATTTCTTTCATTATAAAATTTGTGATCGATTTGTAATCGTGTAGAAGTAGTTGTTATGCATTGTTAAATTTACTGAAAACTTATTAACCACTTTATTTACTTTATATGAATATGAATATGAATATATTTAGGAAATTATTTTATTCGCAAATGTAAATGATATATTCTGAATAACATACAGCAATGAAATAAAATAAGAAACATATTCGGCAATCCTCTTAGCTGTTATCACAATAAACGGCAATGAAAATGGATGATGGAAAGGTCATTATCAATGAGGCAATATTATATTAATACTGAATTGACCTATATCACCAGTTGCGGCGGTGAAATCAATATAAACCGGAAGACATTTGAACCGCAATGGACAAATCATTGGTATTTCTTTCATTATAAAATTTGTAATGGATTTGTAATTGTGCAGAAGTAGTTGTTATGCGTTGTTAAATTTAATGTGCACTGAAAACTTATTAAATATTAATATGCATTAAGTATTCAACATAAAAGTTTGTAAGAGGTTTACTGCATAAATAGTAGAGTGGAGTTTTTGTCTTATAGCGTTAAGATACTTTACATAATATTCTTTTTCAATTTAAATTTTATGGAGATAGTGACATTATGTTATTTCCAAATAAGAAAATAACATACTAATGAGTAGAAGATTTATTACACGTTTAAATAAGAAATATTGTTAATATCCACTAACTTATTATTGATGATTAATAACTGATGACGTATGCTTTTTGACTTATTTTTCTAATTCAATTCAATTCAATAATTCAATAATTTTAAAATTGTATGTAATGTATTTTATTTGACCTATGTAAACATCTAGGATGTAATTACATCTAGAATGTAATGACATTAGAAAAAGTCCATTCTATTCTCACATCACATTTGTTTATAAATAAATGTGATATTAACAGTATTTCCTATTTAAACATGTAATAAATCTTCTGCTTATTAGAAATATGCTATTTTCTTATTTGGAAATAATAGTCACATTATGTTAATTCCAAATAAAAAAAACAAAAAAAAAACATATTTCTAATAAGTAAAAGATTTGTTACACGTTTAAATAAGATATTCTGTTAATATCACATTTGTTTATAAATTAATGCGATATTAACAAAGTTCAAAGTGTTTCTTATATAAATATTAACCATGTATCATGAGGCCTCTAACATTAATCAAGTTATTACATGTTTATAAAAATACCTCTAGATATTCTCTTCTAGATACCTCATGTTACACTTAAATCGTTCAAAATGTAAACCAAACTCAAAATCGTATAATTACTTTCGTTGTAATTTAAAAGTATAAACAACCCTATTTTAATAATAAACTACTTCACTCTACATCCCTTTCAATTTAAATGCGCATAAGCAAATAAAACTTTGAAAGGGAAGTAAGAATCTTGTTTGAATAGGATGTGATTTCTAAATATAGAAACGTATTTCCTCCAAATGTAATAGATTGAACGTATATACATAATTACTTAATATGTTTGAGTGCATAAAGTGAATGCGCAAAATGAATTTTATAAGATTTGTAGTTTAAAAACACACAATCACTAAAACTGATAAAAATAAGTACCTAATATTGGTTCCTCACTTTCATTGAATTGTAAAATTGAACACCATAGCTTTATGGCAAAATACTTGTGAATTCAGACGCAACTCAGTTATTTCCATTTGCTGCATTTTTATTGATTAATATAAAGTTGTTTAATTGAAAACTTGAAAAATATTTACATAGTTAATCATTAAGATAGTTGAGACCTTTACTTTGTAAAAGCCATATAAAGTTCAGAATAGAACACTACTATGTTTTAACCACACAACGTATTGTTATATACAGGGTGGCCCACTTATCCTCGCTCGGACTATTGCTGCTTGACTTATGAAAATGGAGGAAAGCATCTGACTGGTAGTTTTTGGACACTTGATGTGCCACTTTTTGATATTATTTTCAAGTATACAGAGTGTACCATAAATCCGTTGTTTCAGAACACTGTAACGGTACATTACCGGGGTATCATTATAAATTGTAATTAATTTATAAACGTAGAGTGGCTCGTAATCTAAGTGGCGGTACTTCACCTGTGTTTGATTCATGGAATCGTTATAGTGACTAGATCGATGGTTCGTTGTTCAAGTATTGTGTCTGTTACGGGGAAAATATCAAATTATACGCATACACAAATATCATCATACAGTAATTTATTCATTCAGTAATTCATATGGTTTTACATTTCAATTTAGCAAGTAAGGTTTGGTTCATTTGGTTATGGTAAATAATACGCTTTACATTTATGTGGTGACTAAGGGTTTATTTAATATGTAATAACACACAAATAATGAAGAATGACGATTTATTCTCAATTAAAGTTTTGAAATGAGTAATGATTTTTACGTGGTTTCTGACTATTTCATTTGGTTATGGTAAAATAATACGCTTTACATTTATGTGGTGCCTAAGGGTTTATTTAATAAGTAAGAACACACAAATAATGAAGAATGACGATTTATTCTGAATTAAAGTTTTGAAATGAATTTAATGATTTTTACGTGGTTTCTGATTATATTTCGTGGTATTCTGACGTGAATTAACGTTATAATTCAAATTCTACTGATTACTAGTACATGCGATCTGTCCCTGCTAATTACGGTGTTTTAGTTATGTCATTCATTCCACATGCGTTCGTTCATCCATATTTTTATCTTTTATTTACTTGATTTGATTTTTCCTCAGATAAAGTTTAGAAGTGTATTTCCCAGCAAATAAGATGCCAGTATTAAGGATGACGATTTACCCTTAATTAAAGTTTTGCAATGCATTTACCAAGCAATAACACCCAAATAATTATATCGTAAATTTCGATCGGTGATTTGTGCACGATGGTCAGTTGTGTCTGGCTAAAGTACATATATCTGATCTCATAGCGAGTCTCATACCCTAACCCTATTACGTCTGACGTGTATGAAACATAAGCCCCTCGTTTATTTTTGACTCTTTTTATTTTTATATTCTTTTATTTTTGTGTTGATTTCAATATTTTCTTTTATTTTTAGTTTGTTTTTACTTCGTTTTTTTGTAACAATTGAATTCACCTAGCGGATGTGATTTTGCCTGATTTTGACTTTGATTCGTTCACGGATTTATATCCCTTCTATACGCATGCTCATGCATGAATTCCCTTGGTTCGCATTCATTCTTAATTGCCGTTATGTTTCGTATTTATTAACTTTATTTGTCATCCGATCATGACTTATGACTTGGATTCGTTCAATGATTTATCTATAATATCCACATGCTCGTGCTTCAGGAATATACTGACTCGCATTCATTCATTTCTTACTCGCTCACGAATTCAAATATGCAAATACTGACCACATACATTATCGATGCTGAGGGCTGTTTTATTTCACCGGCATGCAATTACAACTTATTAGTTTGATCACTCACTCGGCTGATTGATTAGTGATATTAACTACGCAACGTTAATTACAAGGATTTAGTGATTTGGTATGACATGATGATATTTGCTGATTTTTGTAATAATTATTGACCTTCACGGATACCGGTTTTTAGTTCCCGTTGCGATCGCTACCTGGGAAATCCCTTGAGTTTATATCTGTTTAAATACCTTCCTGAATTAAGCTCTTTCCCGAATCCCTTGCTAATAAAATATAAATAATAATTAAAACGCATGATAATCGAGTATGTTGTTTTAACGGTAATTGGTGGTGGTTTATGTGGAGTAGCAATACTTATCATACGTGACAATATTACGAAGAGAACCATACACGTTGTGGAGTGTGATTGGTTAATATGTTCGACCCGAACACATCAAGGGGTTAGAGCGATTTTTGTCGTCTGCTTCTAGCGCGCCCTTCTGTTTCAAAGTGCGTCGCGAAACCCACATATCGCTCTAATTACGAAGAGAAACATACATGTTATCGTATGAGATTGATGAATGTGTTCGGTCCGCACATACCAACGGGTAAGAGCGATTTTGTAGTATGCTTCTAGCGCGCCCTTCTGTTTCAAAGTGCGTCGCGAAACCTACAAATCGCTCTCATTACGAAGAGGATCACACACCTTTGCGCCAGTTTGGGCGTTTTGTTCTTTCGTAATTTTGTCACAGGATAATTTCCGGCGGATTGCCGAATTAATTTACTTGACACGCGTAATGACTTGTCTGCTAAATATTTCGCAGTGCCCTTCGAAATTGGCAGTTTGATTCGCGTTACTCGATCATCAATTGCGTCAGTACTCACTCATTAACCCTTCCTATCTCTCGCCGACTAGATAGCCGTACTGATGTCGTGGTGGCCCTTGCGCTTGGTGTTGT
This sequence comes from Othius punctulatus, assembly GCA_951805005.1. Taxonomy (NCBI): domain Eukaryota; kingdom Metazoa; phylum Arthropoda; class Insecta; order Coleoptera; family Staphylinidae; genus Othius; species Othius punctulatus. The sequence goes on along the minus strand of OX638138.1, from coordinate 6,388,367 downwards.
TTTAATTACTTCGCGGTCTCCCCGAAAATATCTAACTGGTTCAATACTGCCCTAATTGAATTATCAATTTGCCTGACTGTTTATACTAATTGCGCCCCCGTTTACACTCTCGCGATTTCTCTCGTGCCCTCGGCCGTCGAGCACTAAGTGCCCTCCCCCCTGCTTTTGCAGATTCTTATATGTTTACCTCCCCATTTTCCCCGAGCCCCGGGCCCAAATACTGCCGTCCCCGATCTTCTACGGTGGTCTACTCGTCCTGGCTAAGTGCCTTTTTCGATGCCTGCGCAATAATTTCGGTACGCGTGCATGTATCTGGCGCTGTTTTTATGGTACTTAAGTTAATGATTCTATGGGCCGTAATATTATACTTTCGGGTTTGAACTCCCCGGAATCGCTCACTGTCGGTCAGTGGCACATCCCCTGACTGGTCTCGAGTAATTTATATTTCCTTGAACTGTTGATATTTCCGCCCGACTAGTAAACTCTTGTTACCCTTAAGTTAATGGCTTTTATTGTCCCCATTGTTGATAGAATTCTCCCGGACTGGTTTAGGGGTCTGTGGCCCCCCACGAGTCTGTTTACGTATTTTTCGCATTATTTATTAATGCGAACGATTTTTCAGCATATAACACCTGTCCCACCTACTCGTTGTTTAGCTAAATAAAACATGGTCTATCGTGGGTCATTTCAACACCCTGTAAATTCTATTCTACGTGACTCTAAATATTGTGCATGTTTTGGTACATTACTTGCATACCCAGATTCTTACATTGATCTCTTATAGTAAGGTTTTGTTGATTTTTTTTTCACGTCCATGATTTTTCGTTAAATTTGAATAAAATGTGAATAACTTGGCAACGTTGCATCTGATTACAAAAAATGAAAATGATTTGTGAAGCCTACATAAAGTAGATTCTACTATTGAAAGAATATACAGGGTGATCCATTTAGTGTTTTATTCTGAATTTACATAGTTATGTTTTACACAAATTAAATGCCAAAGGAAATGCTCAATACACAATGTATATAAGCAAAAATCAATTTTATATGTATATTTATTTTTTTTTTTTTGTAATGCAGAAAGGGTCAATGACGTTGATGGTGTTGAACCAGTACCGTGTCAGCCATGGACTTCGAGACTTTCGAAGATGGCACAGCCTAATTTGGATTATACGGGTAAGAAATAAAACACATCTATAATATTTTACTTATTAACAAATATTATATTTATATATATATATATATATATATATATATATATATATATATATATATAATCGATCTTTATTGGGCTATCGACCCCATATGGGGTCTTTACGCCTATATTATATTTATTTTATAAGCATTACAATAAAATAAAAAACTTGCTTTTTTTATAATAGTTGGCTGATGTTTTGTGAAATAAACATTCACTATTTGGCAGTTGTTGTTAGTGCGCAAGTTTTCATTGGTATGACTGTTTTCTTTTATGCAGAGTTATTAAAAATTTTAATAATAAAAATTATTCAAATGTGCCAAAAAATCCGAGCCAATGAGGGTGTGTTAGAAAGTGTTCGAATATGAGCAAAATTTCACCTATAACATTTTCTTTTTTTTTTTTTAATTTAATAATTATTAATTTAATTTAATAAAATAATTTAATTTAATTTTTTTCACATACTGACTAGATACTGTTCACACAACATATTGTTCTTTTTTGTATACTGACGTTCAAACACAAATAAAATTACAATTACATTTACAATTACAATTACATTTACATTTGCAATTATAATTACAATTACACAACAAATAGATATTTGTCAAAATACTGGAAAAAGACAGGTATTTTTTAAACAGGGCAGAAATTGACGACCAAAATTCCTGGTGTGAAAATCAGCTTACGATTGAAAGTCTGTGGGTCAAATTTGCCAGTTTCAGTTATGTCAAAGTTTTAATTGAACCTTAAATTTTTTATTTCAACTGCACAAAACTTCAAAATGTCCGATTGTAACTGCCAAAATCTTTAAAATATTGAATTTGATTTGGTTATCTCTGTTAAAAATATCGAAAACTATTTTTATTAATATATTACATTATTATTATTAATTTCAAAACAATCGAAATTTTTCAAACTGTACATCACAGTTGCTCTACCGACCTAACCGAACCTAACCTAACCTGCAATTACAATTTTGTCAAAGTTTTAATTGATCTGCCGAAACCAGACACGGTTTTGATGGGTGTTTAAAACTAAAAATAAAATCTGATGAAAGTCTAATAATGTGTCTAATTTTCATTTTATCAAACTCTAAGGCCCATATCTATAGTCCGTACTTGAGCATGAGTTCGACTCAAGTCATATTTTTGCGTATATTTGGTTGCGTTTAGTGCATAAACGTGTATAGAGAATCCGCAACCAAATATACGAGTTGAGTCGAACTCAAGCTCAAGTACGGACTATAGATACGGGCCCATGTCACAGTTTGTCTACCGAATCTAACCTAGCCTAACCTATTAAATTTTCAATCACAACTATCAAAATCCTACTTATTTTCAACTGATACTATCAAAATCCGTCATATTTTCAAATGCTACTGTCAAAATATGAAAAGTTTTTACTTTAAACTGCGAAAATCTCTACGATTTACAAATACTACTGTCAAATTCAATATTATTTTGAGAGTTTATGGGAATTGTAAGTTGCAATTATATTACAGTTTTAAGGCTGCCCAATTTTTAATGAGAATTGCACAAACTGCAAAATTTCCAATTGTAACAGCCAATTTTCAATTTCGTTTGGACAACTTTTTAAAAAATTCGAAAATGTATTTATATAAATATAGTAGTTATTTATTATTAATTTCGGGTGAGGGTGGTAAAAGTCAAAATCTCATATTATTTATTAGAGGGAAAGCAATAATAAAATTAATATTAAACGATATGGGGTATTCTCGTTTTTTTAAATTATTTAAGCTTTTTAATTAAAAATAAAATTCTATTTAAAATTAATCTACCGAAATTCATTAAACTCTACGTCATAGTTGCTCTACCTAACCTAACCTCACCTAACCTATTAAATTTACATTGACAACTATCAAAATCCGTCATTTTTTCAACTGTTACTGTCAAAATATGTAAACCTTTCACTTTAAGCTGTCAAAATATGAAAAGTTTTGACATTAAGCTGCAAAAATCTGTACGATTTACAAATACAACTGTCAAATTCAATCGGATTTTGAAAGTTTATGGGAATTTTGAGTTGCAATTATGTCAAAGTTTTAACTGAACTGAAGAAGGCTGCCCAATTTCTAATGAGAATTGTACAAACTGCAAAATTTTCGATTGTAACTGCCAATTTTCAATTTCGTTTGGACAAATCTGTTAAAAAATCGAAAAGTATTTTTATAAATATAGTAGTTATTTATTATTAATTTGGAATCTATCGAAATTTAGCAAACTCTACGTCATGGTTGCTTTACCTAACCTTACCTCACCTAACCTATTGAATTAATAATGACTATAAAAATCCGTCATATTTTCAATTGTTACTGTCAAAATATCTATACCTTTTACTTTAAGCTGCGAAAACTACGACTGTCAAATTCACTAGGCTTTTGAAAGTTTATGGGAATTGCCAATTGCAATTGTGTCAAAGTTTTAACTGAACTAAACCTGCCAAATTTTTGAATTAGAACTGTACAAAAATGCAAAATTTCCGACTGCCAATTTTCAATTTCGTTTGGATCACTCTGTTAAAAAATCGAAAACTATTTTTATAAATATAGTAATTATTTATTATTAATTTCGAATCTATCGAAATTTATCAAACTCTACGTCAAAGTTGCTCTACCTAACCTAACCTCACCTAACCTATAAAATTTATATTGACAATGATCAAAATCCGTCATATTTTCAAACTGTTACTGTCAAAATATGTAAACCTTTTACTTTAAGCTGCAAAACTACAACTGTCAAATTCAATAGGCTTTTGAAAGTTTATGGGAATTGTCAATTGCAATTGGGTTAAAGTTTTAACTGAACTGCTCAAACCTGCCAAATTTTTAATTAGAACTGTACAAAACTGCAATATTTCCGAGTGCCAATTTTCAATTTCGTTTGGACAAATCTGTTAAAAAATCGAAAACTATTTTTACAAATATAGTAGTTATTTATTATTAATTTCGAATCTATCGAAATTCATCAAACTCAACGTCATAGTTGCTCTATCTAACCTTACCTCACCTAACCTATTAAATTTATATTGACAACGATCGAAATCCGTCATATTTTCAACTGTTACTGTCAAAATATGTAAACCTTTTACTTTAAGCTATGAAAACTACAACTGTAAAATTCACTAGGCTTTTGAAAGTTTATGGGAATTGCCAATTGCAATTGTGTCAAAGTTTTAACTGATCTGCTCAAACCTGCCAAATTTTTAATTGGAACTGCTTAAAACAGGAAAATGTTCGCATGAAATTGTAATAATTTGTCAAAACTGTCAAATTCAATCGGATTTTGAAACTTTATGGGAATTATGAGTTAATAAGTTTTAACTGAACTGCCCAAGGCTATTTAATTCTTAATGAAAACTGCACAAACTGCAAAATTTCCGATTGTAACTGCCAATTTTCAATTTCGTTTGAACAACTCTGTTAAGAAATCAAAAAGTATTTTTATAAATATAGTAGTTATTTATTAATAATTTCGAATCTATCAAAATTTATCAAACTCTACGTCAAAGTTGCTCTACCTAACCTAACCTAACCTATTAAATTTATATTGACAACGATCAAAATCCGTCATATATTCAAGTGTCAGTGTCAAAATATGTGAACCTTTTACTATAAGCTGCGAAAACTACAACTGTCAAATTCAATAGGCTTTTGAAAGTTTATGGGAATTGTCAATTCCATTTGTGTTAAAGTTTCAACTAAACTGCTCAAACCTGCCAAATTTTTGATTAGAACTGTACAAAACTGCAAAATTTCCAACTGCCAATTTTCAATTTCGTTTGGACAAATCTGTTAAAAAATCGAAAAGTATTTTTATAAATATATTAGTTAGTTATTGCTAATTTCGAATCTATCGAAATTCATCAAACTCTACGTCAAAGTTGCTCTACCTAACCTAACCTAACCTAACCTATTAAATTTATATTGACAACAATCGAAATCCGTCATATATTCAAGTGTTAGTGTCAAATTTTTGATTAGAACTGTACAAAACTGCAAAATTTCCGACTGCCAATTTTCAATTTCGTTTGGACAAATCTGTTAAAAAATCGAAAAGTATTTTTATAAATATAGTAGTTATTTATTATTAATTTCGAATCTATCGAAATTTATCAAACTCTACGTCAATGTTGCTCTACCTAACCTAACCTCACCTAACCTATTAAATTAATATTGACAACTATCAAAATCCGTCATATTTTCAACTGTTAGTGTCAAAATATGTAAATCTTTTACTTTAAGCTGCGAAAACTACAACTGTCAAATTCACTAGACTTATGAAAGTTTTTGGGAATTATCAATTGCAATTGTGTCAAAGTTTTAACTAAACTAAACCTGCCAAATTTTTAATTAGAACTGTACAAAACTGCAAAATTTCCGATTGCCAATTTTCTATTTCGTTTGGATCACTCTGTTAAAAATCGAAAACTATTTTTATAAATACAGTAGTTATTTATTATTAATTTCGAATCTATCGAAATTTATCAAACTCTACGTCAAAGTTGCTCTACCTAACCTAACCTCACCTAACCTATTAAATTAATATCGACAACTATCAAAATCCGTCAAATTTGCAACTGTTAGTGTCAAAATATGTGAACCTTTTACTTTAAGCTGCGGAAACTACAACTGTCAAATTCAATCGGATTTTGAAAGTTTATGGGAATTGTCAATTGCAATTGTGTTAAAGTTTCAACTGAACTGCTCAAACCTACCAAATTTTTGATTAGAACTGTACAAAACTGTAAAATTTCCGATTGCCAATTTTCAATTTCGTCGGGACAACTCTGTTAAAAAATCGAAAACATTTTTTTAAATTAATAATTATTTATTATTAATTTTCAATCTATTGAAATTTATCAAACTCTACGTCAAATACGATGTTTGGACACTAAAAATGTGTACAATTTCCATTTGAATTTATTAAAATCTGTTTTTTTTTAAATAAACAGAAGTTTTTATCTTTTTAAAAAATGTAAGTACAGTTATCCAAATACGTCAAAAGTTCAGCTTCCGTTCTAATAAGCCCTTCAATATAATTGTAACAGTCATAAATGTACGAAATTTGCTGCTGTTTTAATAAAAATTCGGCACGTTTCCAAAACCAACTGTCGAATACTGTCAAATTCTAAGCTCCAACAACATTTATGTACGGTCATTTGTAATTTTGAATTTGGCAATTTTTTTAGAACAAGATAATAATAGTAACATATTTAGTGGTGTGTGTACATATTTAGTTCGATCTCCGAAACCGTTACTTTGAGGACCCATGTTTATCTTTTTTTTTATTATTGTGGTTCATACTACTCTCCCCTTAAATATTTTACACACTTTTTTAGCACCCTGTATATGTATGTATTTTAAATGTGTGGTAGTTTTGCGTCATAATGTATATAGATCACGTTAGATTATCATAAATTTGCAGGCAGTTAACCGAGATAAGTATCAATGTATTTCTGACATTTTCAGGATGCATGAAACGACATACGCAATTACCGGAAATAATGGCCATGCCAAGCCCATAATCAACACGCATTATAACATACTTTGTACTAATCATAAATTACTGAATTATACGTAAGCATTCATTCTTTACATTATTTATCAATACAATTAATTCAGAGGTGTATTTTAATTCTTTATAATTGTAAAGGACTTATTAAAACACACGAATGATTCTTTTAAAGCCAAAAAGAATTAAACTTGAGGCTTATAGAAAATGTAATGGCCCATATTACAATGGAATCTGATACTGACGTACTTTTATATAAATAAAGAATGTTAATATATTATGAATGTTTATGTAATTCTCATGTAATTCTCTACAAACTCATAATTCACTTACATATAAGCAAATATATTATATTCCTTACATCGCACATTTTAACGTAACTTACATTGGCATACAACAACAAAAAAATTCATATCAATAAAACTACCAGTTACTACTCCAATAAATGGAGTAGGAAGAAAGGAAGAAAACAATAAAAATTTAATAATAACTGGTATCCAAAATGGATGAAACTATAACAAACAAAAAAAAAATAGCGTACAATTTTCTAGATTTTTTTTAATACTGTATTTTTTTTCAATGAGATTAGATTAGAACTAGATTTTACTGTAAAGCTAAATTTAAGATGCCAATAACACTTTGACATGGCTGTTTTTGCTCCTGAAATTCAAACAGACCTAATCTTCATCAATTTCACATATATAATACATGTCTAACTCATTTTATTACAAAATATAAAATCTCTGCTGTTGCATCTATATGAATCAACTAGTATTTAATAATATGAATATTAAATCTCTGCTTTTGCATCAATACCTATGCATCAAATAGTATTTCATGATATGCACTGAATTACATTACATGTCACCGAATTTATACACTTTTTCAAACTTGTTTGAACGTCATATTAATTGGTTTAGGAGCAGTTGCAATGGCCCAATATTTCATATTTCCCGATGAATTCAATTCATCCAATTCGTTATTAAATTTAGTTATGATGCAAAATTCAACAAAGGAACTTGAAATTCTATGAAAAATATTAAAAGACCTCACGAACCCTGTCAACTCATAGGGGCGCATATTTTATGATGGGGGCGCATTCAAGCAGAAGCAGAAGATATTTTATTAAAATATTTCTAAAACTTAATGGGCAAATCCTTCCACCTCATCACCATTTGCAATATTTCCCCATTTAAAAATAATCTTATTATACAAAATTAAACTCTACATTTTAATTATAAATCCTTAAAATATTTCCTTGAATTTTACGATGTAGTTAAAGTGGGTGTTCAAATATTTGAGCCAAATAACTTCCAATTGTGAAAATATCGATTCGAAATGTTAAGGAGCGGTTTTACAACAGTGTTGATTTAATTAAACATCGAATTTTCGTTTGATCATCCGTAAATTCATTTGGAGGGACACTTGTAGAAAGAACGTAATTACAATTAGAGGCGTTTATACGGTATTAATTCTATCGCGAAAAGGATGTAACGAACCTACAGAGGTGTGGCTATTGCCTGCACTGGAAAATTCTCTTTGATAATTGAGAGAGTGTTTTCATTCGAATTAAATTGGGAAACTTCTCTTGAATTATTGCAGGTGTTGTACATTAATGATTACGCCAGCTGTACATTTATTGCGCATCAATTACCTGTGTCTACTGGAGAAAAATACTAGATGAGGACACTCCATCAAACTTTTTGACAATTTTTATAGTTATTTATGATACAAGTTAGTAAACTACTGCTTTTTTGTACAAGCATCAATTTAAGAACGAGGCACAGCCGAGTTAAAAAAAATGCGGAAAACTTACAAAAGTGCATACAAAGTTTTTTTCTGCTACAGCTATTATGAAAAAAATTAGTATCTCACATCGTACCAATTGTATCATTTACTTGAATGTTTTGAACTTCTTTCGTATTATTGAATGTTGACATCGAAGTAAAATTTGATACAGAATACAATCTTTTTCTATTTGATGAGTGAGTGATTTGTGTGTAAAACATATTTTATGCACAGGTGATTTTTTTACGCACTTTTGTTGGACTTTTGTACTTTCTATTGTTGGATCTTCAAAATTGAACTGAAAATACCTAATCAATAGTTTTCATACAATTTTCATTCGAAAATGTAGAAAGAAACTGAAAACTTATAATTTTTTCTCAGTTTGTATAAAAAGATTGTTTTTTTTTCTTCAGACAGTCGATAAATTTATTACTTTAAAATTGTATGTTGTAATCTTGATTGTTTGTTCTTCAAAATAACGTGGGTAACGGAAAATACCATGATGATAGTTTTGCCACAATTTTCATTTTTAAATGTAGAAATAAACTCGAAAACTTTTTAAAATTCGCGATAATAGGACAATTTATTTTCCAAACAATCGATAAATATATTGGTAGCAAATTTTATTTTTGTAATTTCCTTTGTTGGATCGACACATTTTTTCGAAAAATACCTAATCAATAGTGGCCACACAATTTTCATTCGAAAATGTAGAAAGAAAGTGGAAACGTCTAAATTTTTCTCAGTTTGTATCTATTTATTTCTACAAACAGTCGATAAATTAATTGCTTTCAAATTTTATGTTTGTAATCTATATTATTTGCTCTTTAAATAACGTGGGAAACTGAAAATACCTCATCGACAGTTTTCAGACAATTTTCATTTCTAATTCTAGAAATAAACTCGAAAAATTTGGAAAATTGGCGACAATTAGACAATTTTTTTCAAAAAAATCGACAAATATATTGGATGCAAATTTAATTTTTGTATTTTCTGTTATTACCTGGTTCATAGTTTTCACACTAATTTCATTCGAAAATATAGAAAGGTACTGGAAATTTATTTCAGTTTGTCTGAGAAGATTGAATTTTTGTCTTCAAACAGTCGATAAATTTATTGCTTTCCAATTTTATGTTTGTAATCTATATTATTTGCTCTTTAAATAACGTGGGAAACTGAAAATACCTCATCGACAGTTTTCAGACAATTTTCATTTTTAATTTTGGAAATGAACTCGAAAACTTTGGAAAATTGGCGACAATTAGACTTTTTTTTCCAAACAATCGACAAATATATTGGATGCAAAATTTAATTTTTGTATTTTCTATTATTACCTAGCCCATAGTTTTCTCACAAATTTCATTCGAAAATATAGAAATAAGGAAACTTTATTTCAGTTTGTATGAGAAGATTGAATTTTGTCTTCAAACAGTCGATAAATTTATGGCGTTCAAATTTTATGTTCGTAATCTATATTATTTGCTCTTTAAATAACGTGGGAAACTGAAAATACCTCATCGACAGTTTTCAGACAATTTTCATTTTTAATTCTGGAAATAAACTCAAAAACTTTGAAAAATTGGCGACAATAAGGCAATTTTTTTCAAAAAAATCAACAAATATATTGGATGCAAATTTAATTTTTGTATTTTCTATTATTACCTAGTTCATAGTTTTCACACAAATTTCATTCGAAAATGTAGAAAGGTACTGGAAATTTATTTCAGTTTGTCTGAGAAGATTGAATTTTTGTCTTCGAAATGTCGATAAATTTATTGCTTTCCAATTTTATGTTTGTAATCTTCATTGTTGCTCTTCAAAATAACGAGTAAAACTTTCAGTTTACCTGCCCTTGTAGCACCCTGAATACTGAAAATAGTTATTCGGGCTTCAATTTGGTGTAGTAAGAATTTTGACAGCTGTCATAGAAAGCTGTCAAATCGAAAAAAAAAACAGAAAAACGTGACTATCGCTGCCATTAAAGCTCCGGGAATACTGAAATTTGTCAGTGTAGTACAGAAAATGTCGGGTCTTCAATTTGGCACTATCAGAATTATGACAGCTGTCATAGAAAGCTGTCAAATTAAAAAAAATAACAGGAAAAACGTGAATATTTCTGCCATTATAACTCCGGAAATATTGAAATTTGGCAATGTGGTGAAGAAAAAAACATTCTATACTTTACTGTAGTCAAAATTTTGAGACCTGTCAAAAGCAGCTGTCAAATCTTAAAATAAAAACAAGAAAAACATGAATATCTCTGCCATTAGAGCTCCGGGATTATAAAAATTTTGCAGTATAATACAGAAAAAACGGGTTTTCATTTGGTGCAGTCAAAAATGTCATGCTTTAATTTGGCGTAGTCAAAATTTTGGTAGCTGTCATAGGAAGCAGTTAAATTGACAAAATAACAAGAAATATGTGAATGTTTCCGCCATTATAGCTCTGGAAATAATGAAATTTGGGAATATGATACAGACAAAATTGGGCTTTGATTTGGTGCAGTCAAAATATTCGGTCTTCAATTTACTGCTATCAGAATTTTGACAGCTGTCATCGGGAGCTGTCAAATAAAAATAAATAACAGGAAAAACGTGACTATATCTGCCATTACAGCTCCGGATATATTGAAATATGGCTGTATTGTGCAGAAAAAAACATTCTATAGTTTAGTGTACTCAGAATTTTGACAGCTGTCATAGGAAGCTGTCACATCGAAAAAATAACAGAAAAACGTGACTATCGCTGCCATTAAAGCTCCGGGAATATTGAAATTTGGCAGTATGGTGCAGAAAAATGCTGGTATTAATTTAGTGTAGTCATAATTTTGACAGCTGCCATAGGAAACTGTCAGATTGAAAAATAACATGAAAATGTGAATATATCTGCCGTTATGGCTCCGGAAATACTAAAATTTGGCAGTATAACACAGAAAAAAACGGGTTTTCATTTGGTGTAGTCAAAAATTTCGGGCTCTAATTTGATGCTATCAGAATTTTGACAGCTGTCGTAGGAAGCAATTAAATTAAAAAAAAAACATTGAAAACGTCAATGTCTTTAAATTTAGCAGTATGATACAGAAAAGTTCGGGCTTTGATTTCGTGCAGAGTTTTGACAGCTGTCATAGGAACCGATCAAATCGAATAAAATAACAAGCAAAACCTGAATATCTGTGCCATTATAGCTCCGGGAATAATGAAATTTGGCAGTATGATACAGAAAAAAAACGGGCTTGGATTCGGTGCTATCGGAATTTTGACAGCTGTCATAGGAAGCTGTAAAAACGAAAAACTAACATGAAAAACTTGAATATCTCAGCTATTACAGCTCCGGGAATAATGAAAATTGTCAGTATGATACAAAAACATTCGTTCTTTGATTTGATGGTATCAGAATTTTGACAGCTGTCATAGAAAGCTTTCAAAACGAAAAAAATACAGAAAAAACGTGAATATATCTGCCATTATAGCTCCAGGAATATTGAAATATGGCAGAATTGGTGCAGAAAAATCGTTCTATAATTTGGTGTAGTTAAATTTTTTAAAGCTGCCAAGGAAGCTGTCAAATCGCAAAAATAACAAGAAAAACGTAAATATCTCTGCCAATATAGCTGTGGGAATAAAATAATTTGGCAGTATAATACAGAAAAAAACGGGTTTTCATTTTGTGTAGTCGAAAATTTTGTGCGTTGATTTGGTGTAGTCAAAATTTGCACAGCTATCATAGAAAGCTGTCAAATCGAAAAACTAAAAAGAAAAACGTGAATATCTCTGCCATTATAGCTCCGGGAATATTGAAATATGATAGTATGGTGCAGAAAAAAATGTTCTACAATTTATTGCAGTCAACATTTTGGGAGCTGTCAAAAGAAGCTGTCAACTCGAAAAAATAACAAGAAAAACGTGAATATCTTTGCCATTATAGCTCTGGGATTCATGAAATTTGGCAGTATGATACAGTAAAAATCGGGCTTTGATATAATGCAGTCAAAATATTCTGTTTTTAATTTAGTACTATCAGAATTTTCACAGCTATCATAGGAATCTGTCATATCGAATAAATAACAGGAAAACTGTGAATATCTCTGCCATTATAGCCCCAGGAATATTGAAATTTGGCAGTATGGTGCAGAAAATGCGGGTTTTAATTTAGTGTAGTCGAAATTTTGACAGCTGCCATATTTAACTGTCATATCGAAAATATAACAAGAAAAACATAAATATCTCTGCCATTATAGCTCCGGGAATAATGAAATTTGGCAGTATGATACAGAAAAAATCGAGCTTTGATTTGGTGCAATCAAAAAATATTCTGTCTTCAATTTAGTGCTATCAAATTTTGACAGCTGTCATAGGAAGCTGTCAAATAGAAAAAATAACAGGAAAAACGTGAATATCTCGGCCATTCTAGCTCCGGAAATAATGAAAAATGAAAAATAAATTGGGATTTTATTTGGTGCAGTCAAAATATTCTGTCTTCAATCTGGTGCTGTCAGATTTTGACAGCTGTCATAGGAAGCTGTCAAATTGAAAAAATAACAGGAGAAACGTGAATATCTCGGCCATTCTAGCTCCGGAAATAATGAAAAACGAAAAATAATTTGGGATCTTATTTGGTGCAGTCAAAATATTCTGTCTTCAATCTGGTGCTATCAGAATTTTGAGTGTCATAGGAAGTTGACAAATAAAAAAAAATTACAGGAAAAACGTGAATATATCTGCCATTATAGCTCCGGAAAAATTAAAATATGATAGTATGCTGCAGAAAAAATCGTTCTATAATTTTGAGTAGTCAAAACTTTGAAAGATGTGAAAAGAAGCTGTCATACCAAAAATAACAAGAAAAACGTGAACATCTCTGCCATTGTAGGGTTTGAGAACTGCCAAAAAAAGTAGTCAAATCGAAAAAATAACAAGAAATATGTGAATATCTCTGCCATTATAGCTTCTGAGAGCTGTCAAAAGAAGTTGTCATATCTAAAAAATAACAAGAAAAACTTGAATATCTGTGCCAAAATTACTCCGTGAATACAAAAATTTGGTGCTATAATACAGAAAATTTTGAGCTTTCGTTTGGTGCTGTCAAAAAAATCGGGCTTTAATTTGGTGTTGTCAGAATTTTGATAGCTTTGATAATCAGCCTTTTGATGACTACATGTCGCCCAACTAATGAACTTGGATTTATTATACTCGGCTTATAAATGCGCATGCATAATAATACTTAGCACCGAATATCATTAAAATCCAAAATAATGATTATAACACAAATGATTTAAATAATTTTCGTCATAGTTTCATCCATTAGTTATACCAGTTATTATTATATTTTTTATTGTTTTGTATCTTCCTAATAAAGAAGAAATAAAACAATAAACAAAATTAAATAATAAATAATTTTTACTTTTCGATGTTTTGCTATCTTTTATAATAGTAAAAATTAGTAAGTCTCTGCTAAAATTCTATAAGAATTGTTTATTTATTTTTTTATTTATCAACGGGACCATTCCCAATATACAATAATTACATGAATATCGTGCCTATATAATAGCCTATAGCTATAATCTTTAGGAATACTATAATTTGGCAGTAGAATACAGAAAAAAACGGGTTTTCATTTGGTGCAGTTAAAAATATCATGCTTTAATTTGGTGTAGTCAAAATTTCGGTAGCTGTCATAGGAAGCAGTTAAATTGACAAAATAACAAGAAAAATGTGAATGTTTCCGCCGTTATAGCTCTGAAAATAATGAAATTTGGGAATATGACACAGAAAAAATCGGGCTTTGATTTGGTCACCAAATGACTGCAAGCCAAATGAAGCGCCAAAAAAATTCGGGCTCTAATTTGGAGAAAGAAGCGAAATTTGAAGAGAGAAGTACATGAATTATAGTATAGATCGCAATTTTTTGCTCGATTGAACCGCACATATTAATTGCATATGTTAAAATTACGTGTATGCCATTGTTTATTAGTGCTCTGTCTTGTCTTCAGTCCATTGAATTGCATTTGCAGTTAAAGAGATAAGAATGGTGAGAAAAGTCGATACAAATTGCTCCATATCTAAACATACATTTAATAATTCATACATATAATTTTCACATATAATGATGTTCTTATTACATCCTCATTATCATCTTAAATTCTCTTTTACCATACAGGTTTATCACCTGTATCATACAGGATCCAGTATACAGGATGTTGATCTTATTACAAATATATACATTTATACATTACACAAATTCACAAATACATTTAATGATTCATACATATAATTTTAACATATAATGATGATCTTATTACATTATCATTATGATCTTTAATCCTCTTTTACCATACAGGTTTGTCACCTGTATCATACAGGATCCAGAATACAGGATGCGGATCTTATTACAAATATATACATTTATACATTACACAAATACATTTAATAATTCCTACATATAATTTTCACATATAAATCATCATTATCATCTTTAATCCTCTTTTACCATACAGGTTTATCACCTGTATCATACAGGATCCAGTATACAGGATGTTGATTTTATTACAAATATGTTCAAATCTTTAAATTTGGTCAGTACATTTTTTATTTCTTTTCAGCACCAGAAACGCAAACTCAATCGATATGCAGTATATTAAGCGACATGTTTTCCCTTGGAATGGTTATTTGCACCATTTTCAACCAGGGCAGACCTCTCATTCAGGCGGGCAACTCCAGTTCGACGTATCTAAAGCAGCTGGAGCTAGTAAGTAATTATTAATTGATTGGAGAGAAGTTCACTGAAAGCCTGTAATTTTCTTGCTTTTCTGAAACGAAAACAAATGAGTTTTCGCCAGATGCATTTGTTAATTGAAATTATGTTATAGCTGGAGGACCAAGTTCACAATTTACTGCCCCGTGTACCGCTTCCTCTTCAGGAAGCTACAGTAAGATTATTAAGCAAAGACACTCGACAAAGGCCAACCGCACAACTTCTGTCGCTCATAAAATATTTTAGGTAATGGGAATTTTACGTATCAAACTGGTTGATAAGAAGTCGTCGAACAATATTTATTATTTTTACTCTTGCAGCGATCCAGCAGTGCATGCACTTCAGTTTTTGGATGTTATTAATATGAAGGATCCTACTCAGAAAGCCCATTTCTACCGCAATACATTGAAGGAAGCATTGCCTTACATCCCTAAGGTTAGTGACGAATAGCAAAGTTATACATATTTATTGGAGGAAATTTTCAAGCGAATTAATATTAATATTACACACTCGGGCGCGTTTTTACACGCAGAAATCTTACAAGCTAGCTTTCTGCCCTATAACCCAAATATCCGACGCGATTCGCTAGACATTGACAAGTAAACGTGCCACCGGACGGAGCTTAAACGCAAAACCTTGGGATATTGTATTAAATCCCCCCAGTATATTCCCATACACCGGTTCCTCTTTGCTGCAGCGAAATGAAGTCCTAAATCATTCCCACGGGCATTTAACGCCCCCTCATGTATATTAAATACATTAAACCAGTAGTTCTCAAAGTGGGGCGCACGCCCCACCGGTGGGGCGCGTAGGTTTTTCAGGTGGGTCATGAGAATTTAAGGTGGTCTTATCATATTTGAAGTTGGATTTTAATATCGAATTAATATTTGCTGCAGCACTTAATTAAAAATATATTAAATTATAATATATTAAAATTTATATACACATATGTATATAATATACATATATCATAGCGTTTTACTTAAGCGTTATTGTACTATAATATTGATCGAAAAAAATGCGTTAACAAACATTAGATTCTAAAGCAACAGTACTCACTGGTAAGTACTAAATATAACTGGTAATTTATGGTTAAAACCTTAAACCTAACAATAAAATACTTTCGAGTTTTTATCTCCTGGTTTAATTTTTTAATATTCCTTTCTCAAGAAAAACTGATTTTGGGTATTTAATGATAAATTACCCCGAATTTTAAGTATATTTTCTGGCTATGTATTTCCGTGCTTTGATTTTTTTCTCGTATTGTCCAAGATATACATTTTCAAGATTTATTGACATATTTTTTGAAAATTATTGGCAGAATTTCAGGGCTGATCAAAAACTTCATTATTTTTCAAGATACACAAACAATTTTCATAAAATTTCTACAAAGTATTCATAAATTTGGAGAAAATTTATCATTAGTCGCAGTTATTTTTTACCTCGTAACTCTTGCACATTTTTTGACACAATTTCTTAAGATATTCGCCATATTTCAGTTCTGGCCAAGAACTTAATTATTTTTCGTTATTTACAAACAATTATCATATCATATACAAAAAATATTAATACATATACTCTTAAAAATTGAGTACTACATTGAATTCATACTTTCTAGAAAGTATTTATAAATTTTGAGGAAATTTATCATTAGTCGCTGTCGTTTTTCCCTCGTAAATCCTGGACAATTTTTAAGTCTTTTTGGCACATTTGTTTTAAATATATCCATTTAAATTCGGAGCTGACCAAGGACTTAGTCATTTTTCATTATTTATAAACAATTTTCATATAATTTACAGAAAATATTAATACATATCCAGATACTGTAACATAATTGCGTGACTTTTTCTTTAAAATAGAATACTACCATGTTTTTGTGGTTAGATTTCAGAGCTGAACGAAAACTTTATAATTTTTCGAGATACACCGACAATTTTTATATACTTTCTAAAAATATTCACAAATTTTGAGGACATTTATAATTAGTCGTTTTTCCCTCGTAAATCCTGGACAATTTTCAAGTCTTTTAGATATTCGCCAAATTTCGGTGTTGGCCAAGAACTTAACTATATTTCGTTATTTACAAACAATTTTCATATAATTTACAGAAAATATTAATACATATCAAGAAAATGTACCACAATTGCTTAGCTTTCTCTTGAAAATTGAATACTACAGTGTTTTTGCGGTTAGATTTCCCAATTTTCACGTTCTTTTGACATAGTTTTTGAAGAATATTCGTAAAATTTCAGAGCTGAACGAAAACTTCATTGTTTTTCGAGATACACAGACAATTTTCATATAATTTCTAAGTTTAAGTATTAATAAATTTTGAGGAAATTTACCACTAGTCTCTGTCATATTTTCCCTGTCATATAAGTCATGGACAATTTTTTGACATATTTGTGTCTTAAGATATTTGCAAAGTTTCGGAGCTGACCAATAACTTAATTATTTTCCATTATTTACAAACAATTATATATTCATATTATTTACATATTATTTCATTTACAGAAAATATTAATGAATTTAAAGAAAATGAACATGAACAATGAAAATAACATTATTGCTTTGGTTTTTCTTGAAAATTGAATACTACATTGTTCTTGTATTTAGATTTCACAATTTTCAAGTTTCTTTGATATATGTTTGAAGATTATTAGAAAAACTTCAGAGCTGATCGAAAAATTCATTATTTTTCGAGATACACAAACAATTTTCATAAAATTTCTAGAAAACATTAATAAATTTCGAGGATATTTATAATTTGTCGCTGTGATTTTTCTTTCCTCGTAAATACTGGACTACTTTCAAGATTTTTTTTATACTCTTTTTTAGATAATTCGCAAAATATAAAACCCTATCAAAAACTTTATTGTTTTTGTATTTGTATGTATTTATAAACAATTTTTCTATAATTTTGGGAAAATATGAATACATTCCAAGAAAATTTAACTTTATTGCTTGGCATTTTCTTGAAAATTTCATACCATTGTTTTTGTGGATTGCTTTAGTTGATTTGGTAATCATTTTCATAAAAACTTCCAGATTAATTTATTAAATTTCGAAAAACTTAAACTTATTCCAGATAACGTTGACAAATGACAAATTTGAGAAATTGTAACATTATTATTCCTTGGATTTTTCTATGAAAATTGAACCTTTATTGTTTTCATGTTGTGTTTTATTGTATTGTTTTTGTGGATTAGACTTATAAAGCGCAATTGTTCACTGCAACTTACATTGCTTTACATTGTATTGTTTTTGTGGATTAGATTTTTAAAATGTAATTGTTCACTGCAACTTACATTGCTTTCATGAATTTTGTAATCATTTTCTTAAAACCTTCCAGATAAATTTATCACATTTCAATAAACTCTAACCATATTCCAGATAATAGTAACAAATTTTAGAAATTGTACATAATTCCTTCGATTTTGGTACGAAAATTGAACCTTTATTGTTTTTGTGGAGTTACAAAATGACTAGAAATGACTTTGTCCACTATAATTTATATTATTCTGGTAGATTTCAATGAATTTCAAGAATGTTGCTTACTGATTAGGAATTATTGAAAATTTCATAAAATTTCCAAAGTTGACACGAGATTTTTTTTTAAATTTGTGTTATATGTAATCTGTTTTCGTACATTTTTAGAAAATTCACCTATAGATTTCAGAGACTTTAATAAATTTCAAGAAAATGTTTGATTATTGACCAGAAATTATTGGAAATTGATTGTGTATTATACTTGGCATTATTTTTATACATTTTAGCAGATTTTTCTAAAACTTTACGATCGAGACAAACATTTAAAGACTTATTTACAAAACTCAGAAGAACAGATCAAAAAGTTTAGCGTTTTCGTTGAATTGTTAACATTTTTAATGACTTTTTTTTTTGACCAATTTATGTTGTTCTCTTCTCATGGATTAAAACTGAATGTTCATAAAATTTCTAGAGAAAAGATTAGTGAACAGGTGGAAATGTCAAACGAATTCTAAGTCTTAATACAGTAATTGCAAAAATATCTGAAAATATTTGGCAAAATTCATATATTCTTTGTTTATTTTAATTTTCTTAATTTTCATAAAATGTCTAGAAAATATTAGTAAATAGGTGGAAATTTCAAACAAATTCCAAAACAAATGCAAAAATATCCAAAATATAAACTTTCAATAAAAAAAATCGTTAATTAATGGGATTCAAAACGAATTGCACAAAAATCCGATGTCAAGATTCATAGGAACCAATTCAAATTTTCATTGTTTTCGTTCAATTTAAAATAAAATTGCTGTTCAATAAAATTACCATAGATTTTTAATGATTTTTTAAAGTTATTTATCCATTGTACAATTCCCGTTGATTCAGACTGAATTTTCACGAAATTTCTAAAGGAAATATACGTAAATAGACGGAAATTTGACACTAATTAAATTTTTAAATAATAATAGCAAAAATATCCAAAGATATTTGGCAAAATTCATAAGAACGAAATGTCGAAGAAATGTTATTTTGTAAGCCACTGGAGACCACTACAACCGCATCTGATATATATATATATATAATGTTTTAAAAAAATACTTGAATATCAATAATATACCTACAAAAAATTTAACATCTTGCGCAGCTGATGGAGCTCCTGTAATGATGGGCAAAAATAATGGTTGTTTAAAATTAATGAAGGCCGACAATCAAGATTTATTTACTATACACTGTGTGATACATAGAGAAAATTTATTATCGAAGAACATTTCGCCTGTACTTAATAAGGTATTGAAATCTGCTATAAAATGCATAAACGCAATCAAAGCTAATGCTAAATGTGAGCGCATTTTTAAGAAATTTTGCGAAGAAAGCGATATTGCGCATGTTAAGCTAATTATGCACACAGAGGTCAGGTGGCTGTCAAAGGGAAATTGTTTAAAAAGATTCATGGAATTATTTGATCATCTAAGTGAGTTTTTGAAAGATAATCCTGAAATGATAGTATTGCAAACGATCGACGGTAAAGCGTACTTGGGATATTTGGCTGATATTTTCGAAAAGCTTAATATTTTAAATACTCAACTTCAGGGAAAAAATAAAACAATTATCGATGCTAAAACAAAAATATTTTTCTTTGTTTCACTTCTTGCAATGTGGCAAGAACAAATATCGTCAAGTAGGTTTGAACAATTTCATTGGTTAAAGACGTTTCCGCCAACTGACTCTGCCATAAAAGTTATTGTAGAACATATTGTAGTATTATCCAATGATTTCAAGGAGAGGTTTACTGATTTAAAAAACATGCATTTTCCTTCGTGGATAACGTAACCAATGTTGGTAAATTTATCTGATATTCCGGAAATATATCAACAAGAAATCGCTGAGCTGCAAAATGACGACTCGACAAAACCGTTATTCAAACATAAAGGAGAATTAGCTTGGCTTTCTGATGAAATGGAAAGGAAATATCCAAAAACAACGGATTTTGCAAGGAAATTGTTATTACCATTTCCGTCATCTTATCTGGCTGAATGTGGGTTCAGCAGTGTCAATGATATATTAGTAAAAAAGAGGAGCTCTTTAAATATCACCATGCGAGGAGATTTGAGACTCATGCTGACTAAGTTTGCACCGAACATAAAAAGTCTTTGTAGCAGACACCAGGCTCACGGATCACATTAATTAAACCAAATTTACTTACAATTATTATATCCTTTGTTTTTTTCTTAAAAATTTTCGGTTTATACTTTTACTAATATATACCTACATATACAAATTTATTATAATATTTAATTTTATAGCGATATTTTATTTTTTTTGTTACTTTGAACCTGGAAGTTATTATAAACAATATTTTATAGTTCTTATTAAAAATTCGTTTTTCTTGAATTTATATTTTATGACCATTCTACTTTGCGTATATAGACGAAGAAAAGCAATTAATAATTTAGTCATGCTGTGCAAAAGTTCCGACATTTTGTTTATTTTATATATGGGGCATCAGATATTTAGTAGCTAATTGGTGGGGCATGGATCAAAAGAGTTTGAGAAGCACTGCATTAAACAAACATGGTCTTCCAGAAATTATGGTATCAACACGTATGGCCTTCCCTGCAACAGGAGATGAAGACACAGGAAGTATTAGCAGCAGTACTGCAACCAGTTTTATACCTAATCCACGAATCGAATATTGAGGAATACGAAGCCATAATACTTCCGTCCTTTAGGTATGCCACACAAAACTGATGTATTCCAAAAAAATCGTTTGTGCATGTCTTATTCAACTTTCAGAAGTGTTTTTTCAACCCCTAAATCGGTCCAAGCTATGGTGACGCTTTTAGAAAACTTACACGTGATTTTAGAAAAGACTCCGAGAGACGACATCAGAACTGAAGTGCTGCCAATGCTGTACAGCGCGTTTGAAAGCACCACGATCCAAGTACAGGTAACGTAAAGCTAATTACATTTTAACGTTATTTAGTCTCAAAGCTCCTTGCCGAACTCAAATAAGTGTTTATTTATTAAAATACGCGGAAATTAATTTTAACCTGCAGTAAAAACGGAATCACTTACATTGGATTGTTTCAAACCGCTGGTTTTATATTCTATTTAAAATGTTAATCTTATTTTACGATGCTCCATGTTCCCTGCTGAAGCTAGTAGAAGCTTCTTAGACGAAATGCTCCTATTAAAATTGCCCGACTCGGGTCAGACAAATTTCAATGAATCGCTGGTTTTTCTTGAAGAAACTTTAATAGGCGGGATTTATTTAAAGTTTAGTGTCTATCAAATTAATTTCAAATCGTATTAAACTTACAATTGAATATTCCTGAAAACAAAATGTAATTCCTAATGAAAATTTCGTAATTTCCAGCTGAACACTGTAATTTATGTTGTTGTTATTACAACAGTAATTTACAACTTTGTTATTTGAGTTAAGAAATTTAACATACAAATTTTAAAATATCAATAACAACGTTGCAATATTGATTGTCATTTAGTAATTTTTCATTTTCATTTATTTTTGTGTAAATATATTATGTAGCTGCTAGTAAATATCATTATTATTATTTGTAATTTGTTAAGGTACTTTCTGGTAATTTCTAGTATCTTTATTTTTCTCTACTAGTTTCAGCTCAGTATTCATAAATTGACATCTTGACGAGAAATCTCAAGATTGTGTAGAAATAGTAGAAAGAGGTTTGCCCACTATACGATATCTCTCAACACATCTTCCGGAATTTCAATAGTTGTCTGGGAAATCTGGAGTTTTCTGTGAATAATCATCAGTTTTCTCTCAAGAACTCGTTATGAATCTGAATGTTTATCCAGATATTCAATGTTCTTCCAAAACTGCAAGATGTTTAATAATTCGTTATTTGTCACGAATCTCAATTTTGCCTAATCTCGAGATTGTCACTTAAATCTTTAGATATTTGCACAATCTCGAGATTTCACTTGAATCACGAGATATTGGGAAGCAATGTTGGCATTCTGAATATGTATATTGAGATTCTGGAAATGAATATGGAGATTCTGGAGAAATCTCCAAGATTAAATTAGTGAGAAATATAAACAAATGAATATTTTTAAGAGATTCTGAAGATTTCTATGGAATTTCAAGTCGTTTTCGAGAGATTTCGAGATTATGTGGAAACATAGAGGTATCACACAATATTTCTCCAGAATTTCAATATTCGTTTCAAAGTCTAGAGATTTGTGTAACGAATCGTCTGTTTTCTCTTACGAATATGTCCCGAAATGCGATATTTATCCTGAAATTCGATTCTTTTGGTCTCTTTAAATATATTTCGGTTATTGCCACAAATATCAATATTTTTGCTTAAGCTCGAGTCACCTAAATCTTAAGATATTTGCATAATCTCGAGATTTTGCTCGAATCTTAAGATATTTGCAAGAAATGTTCGTAGTCTGGAAATGTATATTGAGATTCTGGATAAATTTCGAGGTTCCTATAGAATCTTAAGATATTTGCAACAAATGTTGAAAATGCATATAGTAATTCAGAAGATTTCTATTGAATTTCGAAATCTTTGGGAGATATTTTGAGATTATGTGGAAATTCCGGAGAAATCTCGAACATCTGATTAAACTTGCGAGAAATTTTAAAAAATGAATATTTTTAAGAGATTCTGAAGATTTCAATTTAATTTCAAGATGTTTGGGAGAGATTTCGAGATTATGTGGAATCATAGAAGTGTCGCCTCTTAAATATCTTTCCGAACTTTCGAGATTTGTTGCTAAGCTCTAGAGATTTCTGTGACGAATCGTCAGTTTTCTCTTACGAATATGTCCCGAAATTCGATTCTTTTGGTCTCTTAAAATATTTCGGATATTGCCACAAAACTCAATATGTTTGCTTATCCTCGAGTCACCTATTGATCTTAAGATATTTGCATAATCTCGAGATTTTGCTCGAATCTTAAGATATTTGCAAAAAATTTTCGTAGTCTGGAAATGTATATTGAGAAATTTGGTGTTTTTCTCGAATCCCAAGATTTTTATTCAATCTCGAGATTTTACATGATACGAGATTTCTGTTTTGCCACGAATCTCAATATGTTTGCATAAACTCGAGATTACACTTGAATGTTAAGATATTTGCAATAAATGTTGATATTTTGGACGTGCATATTGTGATTCCGGATAAATCTCGATGTTTTTATTGAATCTCAAGATATTTGCGGGACATGTTGGGATTCAGTAAGTGATTATTGAGATTCAGGAGATATCTCGTGATTATTTTTAAACATCAATCATATATCAATAGACAGTATCAAGATTTTCGAGAGGTTTCATATTCTGTAAAGACATAGACGTTTTTTTCTCTGCAATGGCTTCCTAGAATTTTTATATTTGTCTTTGAATTTAGAAGATTTCCGAGCACAATATCCAATTTTCTCTCACGACGTATCATGAAACTCGAGATTTGTCCAGAAACTTTATATTACTCTGAAATCGGGAGGTTTGTTTAAAAATTTGGTGTTTCTCTCGAATCCCAAGATTTTTATTCAATCTCAAGATTTCACATGATTTCAGTTTCTATTTTTTTTTTATATATTTCGGTTTGTGTCACGAATCTCAATATTTTTTCATAAGCTCGAGATTACACTTGAATCTTAAGATATTTGCAAGAAATTTTGATATTCTGGAAATGCGTATCAATTATTTTTTTATTGAATTTCAAGATATTTTCGAGACATTCTGGAAGTGAATATTGAGATTCTAGATATATCTCGATTTTTATAAAACTCAACTTTTTTAAATATTTCCAATACTGTAGAAATAAAGACGTTTCGTCTCCACAATGGCTTCCTGGAATTTGGATATTCGTCTATGAAATCTGAAAATTTCGGTGTGGAATCTCCAGTTTTTTCTTAAGAATGTATCACAAAACTCGAGCTTAGTCTTAAATTCAGAAATTGTCACACTTGAAACAGAAAATAATAATAAAATTATTTTTCTAGATGTCACCATTTATAAACGAAATAACAAACTAAATTTCAAAATTTTCAGAAAACCTACGCACAAAAATATAATAATTCCTAAATTTATAATACAAATTTGGAAATTTCAATAACAACGTTGCAATATTGATTGTCATTTAGTAATATTTCATTTTCATTTATTTTTGTATAAATATATTATGTAGCTGCTAATAAATATATTATTATTATTTGTTATTTATTAAGGTACTTTCTGATAATTTCTAGTATATTTATTTTTCTCTACTAGTTTCGACTCAGTATTCAGAAATTCACACTTAAACAACTTACAAATTTTTATATTAAATTGCAAAATGTGAATCTTAAAGTGTAGAACTATGAGTATCGTGCTTAAACTGAATTTATAATAGAGGTTCGAGTGGATAACCTTAGTTTGGATATTTGGATTTTTTAGTTGTGAAATTGCAGATTTATAAATATAAGCATGAGGTACGGAACGCACATAAAGAGCTGAAAAAACTATTTGCTCTTAAATTTGCACAGTTGTTATTTTTCCATCCTGGATAAAAACAGCAACATGTTTTAACATCCAGTGTATTCTTTCATTTATGCGATGTTACCTTATTTACCTTATAGACATGTAAGTTGTAGTGGAGATTAAGCCAACAAGCATGTGGGGACTAATGTCCGAGCCCATAAATTTTCTATTCAATTACGGGGCTCTGTTTGTGTTTTGGTGCATTCATAAATAAAGGAAAAGACTATTTCCGTTCGTAATGAAACACTTGATTGGCTCATTTGCTAAGGAAATTCACCTGTCCCTCTAATAATTACAATATAGTTACCAGTTGTACATAAAACTTAAGATAAATAATACATTTTTTTAATTATTATTATAATATTATCAATTTATACTAATTAAATTAAAAACAAAATTTGGTATTACGATCAATTGCTTGGAAATACAACAACAGCAAATATTTGGCTGTATAGAATATCTGAAAAAAATATGAAGCCTCTTAATACTAAAATGAAGATACTTATATATATACAGGGTGTAACAAAAATTATGCACGAAACTTTTTTTGGGATCTCTTGGGAAATAATTGAGGCGGTGAGAAGCTAAGGGGTCCAAGTCCTTAAAATAGAGCTCAGTGTATATTATGAAAACTAGATATACAATTATACTTGATAACATACATTTTTATGTACATACATATTCCTTAAAATCGAGCTAAATGTATATTATGAACACTAGATATACAATTATACTTGGTGGCAAACAGAAAATTGAAATGTGCATTTGGGAATTACTTCTGCAAACGACTGGAGACCGGTTTCGACCTAATTGGGTCTCATCGGTCCAGTCTAGTCCAAAATTATAATTCCCAAATGCATATTTGTATTCATGAACATGACAATATATAAATTTCTGCTGCAGGATATGAATCACATTTGGAGCAATTAATCGAAGTTGTCACCAAATTAAATAGTCTACTAATAGAATAGGCATTAGGCATAGTAAATTTTTGAACCCTTGCCTACCTATTTGTATATTTCAAAAATTTATTTATTTGGATATCTTCTTAATCGACACTGAGAGGAGTCGAAAAAGTTTTGTTTTATGAAAATCAGTTTCTATTTCATTTTGCAAATACTGCTAAGGAAATAGTTAAATTAAATTGCAGAAATTGTATGTAGGTATCGATTTCCAGTCAAAGTTAGAGAAACATGTACTATTTAAATATCAATCCTATCTGCCCAAATTGCAATTATTACTGCCACATACTCTATCCATTCTCCATTTTTTTTTAAATATTACTGCAGAACTGAAATTCAATTTTTCAATTAATACTATCGAAATATTATTTATAACTGTCATATTTCTAGTTATTTCTGTTAAAATTATTTTCATTATTTATCTAGTAGTAAGAAAGGAGTAATAAATTACTCCCAGATTTATTTGCAATTTTTAGTTAATTTTCTATATCTTTAACTGTCAATATGACTGTTACTGTCAATATCTTTTAAGGATTCCTGTCGAAACTTAAATTATTATTGTCACAATTGCAATTTTCAAGGATTGCTGTCACAATTTCAATTTTTGCTGTCTAAATTGCAGTGATTATTGCCAAGGTGCTTATTCAGCTAAAATTTCGAAGGGTATATGTAAATTTTTATTTTTTTAGTAAAACTACGATATTAGTGCAAAAATTTCAAAAATTACTGTCAAATTTTCAATTATTACTGTCGAAATATTATATAAAAAAAATCTAAATTTCAAACCATCCTACAATTTTTTTTTAAATCCGTACGACATTTAACAACATCATTATAAATTAATAAATTTAAAGAACGTTAGTCAATGTCTCTCAAAAATTACAATTCAAATTTTTTTTTTACTAAGTGGAGACCACTCAACAGAATAAGAGAAGACAAAATGTTACGAAATTACAACAAAATTTAACAATTTCTGGATAAATCAATGTGATTTATACAGAATTGAACAAAACTTGTACAGAATTGGATAGAATTTTTATGGAATGCTACAAAATTACTACATACAATAATAATTTCTGTAGAGAATTATGTAGAAGATTGTCACGTGATCACCGAAATGTACATAAGAGATAATAAAATTTGTGGAGAAATTAGTTATTCAAGTGTATTACTGTTTAATTTAACGACAAATGAATGAGATTTTTTCAGAACTCAGCAGAACTCTTACAGAGTAGGATAGAATTTCTATCGAATGCTACAAAATTACAATATTACTCACTAATTTGAAAAAGAAGTGATTGAATATTATGATATTTTCGTAGAATTCAGTAGAAATTCTATCCATTTCTGTAAAAGTTTTGTTGGATTATGTATAAATCATAGAGATTTATACAGAATCGAACAACACTTTTATAGAATTGGATAGAATTTATACCAATTCTATCCAACAAAACTTTTACAGAATTGGATTACTCCCATATTCTACGAAAATACCACAATTTTCAATCATTTCTATATAAATCAATGAAGTTATTATAGAGTTAATGCAACTTTAGAATTGAATGAATTTTATAGTGTCAAATTTTCTATCCCTTATTTTTAATTATCAGATACTGTCAAATTTTCTATTCTTTTGCATCTCGCATATTTTAGAATACTGCTACAAAACTGAGACTGCCGTCTAAGTTACAAATCTACCTACATGTCAAAGATTGCTGTAAATTTACATTTTTGGTGCCATATATTCGATTATTTATGTAAAATTTTGAGTTCTCTAATATTTATTTACTATTTAATTAAATTGATCAAAATTTTAAGGTTTACTATCAAAGTTTCAATAATTACTGTCAATTTTAGTGACATTTTAGTTGTTACTGTTTAAATTCATTTTTTTCTGTCAACATTTCAAAGATTCATGTCAAAATTTCAATTATTTCTGTAACTTTAATATCAAAATTGCAACGATTACTGCAAATGTTTCAATTTTAGTTTGTAGTAATTATAGAATTTTGTTTATCTGTGTCAATTTTTAATTATTTCATCCAAATTTTTAATGATTATTATTAAAATTTATGTAATTTCAGTTTATTTTAGTAATATTTTGGTTGTAGTAGTTGTAGTTGTAGTAGTAGTAGTAGTAGAATTTTATTAATTTGTATTAATGTTGATTGACATTGATAAAAAAATTAATGATTACAATCAAAAAAATTCTAATAACTGTCTATTGCAGTTACATTTTGGTAGGTACTATTAAATTAATTTTTTTCTATCATCATTGCAAAGATTCCTGTGGAAATTTCAATTATTTCTGTAATTTTTATTATCAAATTTGCAACGATTACTGTAATAGTTTCAATAATTTGCTGTTAATTTTAGTGATATTTTAGTTGTTACTGTTGAAATTCATTTTTTTCTGTCAACATTTCATAGATTTATGTCAAAATTTCAATTATTTATGTAACTTTAATATCAAAATTGCAACGATTACTGCAAAAGTTTCAATTTTAGTTTGTAGTAATTATAGAATTTTGTTTATTTGCGTCAATTTTTAATTACTTCAATGAAGTTTTTAATGATTATTATTAAAATTTATGTAATTTCAGTTTATTTTAGTAACATTTTGGTTGTAGTAGTTGTAGTTGTAGCAGTAGTAGTAGAATTTTATTAATTTGTGTTAATTTTGATAGACATTGATCAAATTTTTAATGATTACAATCAATTTTTTTCTTATAACTGTCTGTTGTTGTTACATTTTGGTAGGTACTATTAATATCAATTTTTTCTATCAACATTTCAAAGATTCCTGTAGAAAGTTCAATTATTTCTGTAATTTTTATTATCAAATTTGCAACGATTACTGTAATAGTTTCAATAATTTGCTCTTAATTCTAGTGAGATTTTAGTTGTTACTGTGGAAATTCATTTTTTTCTGTCAACATTTCAAAGATTCATGTCAAAATTTCAATTATTTCTGTAACTTTAATATCAAAATTGCAACGATTACTGCAAATGTTTCAATTTTAGTTTGTAGTAATTATAGAATTTTGTTTATCTGTGTCAATTTTTAATTATTTCATCCAAATTTTTAATGATTATTATTAAAATTTATGTAATTTCAGTTTATTTTAGTAATATTTTGGTTGTAGTAGTTGTAGTTGTAGTAGTAGTAGTAGTAGAATTTTATTAATTTGTATTAATGTTGATTGACATTGATAAAAAAATTAATGATTACAATCAAAAAAATTCTAATAACTGTCTATTGCAGTTACATTTTGGTAGGTACTATTAAATTAATTTTTTTCTATCATCATTGCAAAGATTCCTGTGGAAATTTCAATTATTTCTGTAATTTTTATTATCAAATTTGCAACGATTACTGTAATAGTTTCAATAATTTGCTCTTAATTCTAGTGAGATTTTAGTTGTTACTGTGGAAATTCATTTTTTTCTGTCAACATTTCATAGATTTATGTCAAAATTTCAATTATTTATGTAACTTTAATATCAAAATTGCAACGATTACTGCAAAAGTTTCAATTTTAGTTTGTAGTAATTATAGAATTTGGTTTATCTGTGTCAATTTTTAATTACTTCAATCAAGTTTTTAATGATTATTATTAAAATTTATGTAATTTCAGTTTATTTTAGTAACATTTTGGTTGTAGTAGTTGTAGTTGTAGCAGTAGTAGTAGAATTTTATTAATTTGTGTTAATTTTGATAGACATTGATCAAATTTTTAATGATTATAATCAATTTTTTTCTTATAACTGTCTGTTGTTGTTACATTTTGGTAGGTACTATTAATATCAATTTTTTCTATCAACATTTCAAAGATTCCTGTAGAAAGTTCAATTATTTCTGTAATTTTTATTATCAAATTTGCAACGATTACTGTAATAGTTTCAATAATTTGCTCTTAATTCTAGTGAGATTTTAGTTGTTACTGTGGAAATTCATTTTTTTCTGTCAACATTTCAAAGATTCATGTCAAAATTTCAATTATTTCTGTAACTTTAATATCAAAATTGCAACGATTACTGCAAATGTTTCAATTTTAGTTTGTAGTAATTATAGAATTTTGTTTATCTGTGTCAATTTTTAATTATTTCATCCAAATTTTTAATGATTATTATTAAAATTTATGTAATTTCAGTTTATTTTAGTAATATTTTGGTTGTAGTAGTTGTTGTTGTAGCAGTAGTAGTAGAATTTTATTAATTTGTGTTAATTTTGATAGACATTGATCAAATTTTTAATGATTACAATCAATTTTTTTCTTATAACTGTCTGTTGTTGTTACATTTTGGTAGGTACTATTAATATCAATTTTTTCTATCAACATTTCAAAGATTCCTGTAGAAAGTTCAATTATTTCTGTAATTTTTATTATCAAATTTGCAACGATTACTGTAATAGTTTCAATAATTTGCTCTTAATTCTAGTGAGATTTTAGTTGTTACTGTTGAAATTCATTTTTTTCTGTCAACATTTCATAGATTTATGTCAAAATTTCAATTATTTATGTAACTTTAATATCAAAATTGTAACGATTACTGCAAAAGTTTCAATTTTAGTTTGTAGTAATTATAGAATTTTGTTTATTTGCGTCAATTTTTAATTACTTCAATCAAGTTTCTAATGATTATTATTAAAATTTATGTAATTTCAGTTTATTTTAGTAACATTTTGGTTGTAGTAGTTGTAGTTGTAGTAGTAGTAGTAGTAGAATTTTATTAATTTGTATTAATGTTGATTGACATTGATAAAAAAATTAATGATTACAATCAAAAAAATTCTAATAACTGTCTATTGCAGTTACATTTTGGTAGGTACTATTAAATTAATTTTTTTCTATCATCATTGCAAAGATTCCTGTGGAAATTTCAATTATTTCTGTAATTTTTATTATCAAATTTGCAACGATTACTGTAATAGTTTCAATAATTTGCTCTTAATTCTAGTGAGATTTTAGTTGTTACTGTGGAAATTCATTTTTTTCTGTCAACATTTCAAAGATTCATGTCAAAATTTCAATTATTTCTGTAACTTTAATATCAAAATTGCAACGATTACTGCAAATGTTTCAATTTTAGTTTGTAGTAATTATAGAATTTTGTTTATCTGTGTCAATTTTTAATTATTTCATCCAAATTTTTAATGATTATTATTAAAATTTATGTAATTTCAGTTTATTTTAGTAATATTTTGGTTGTAGTAGTTGTAGTTGTAGTAGTAGTAGTAGTAGAATTTTATTAATTTGTATTAATGTTGATTGACATTGATAAAAAAATTAATGATTACAATCAAAAAAATTCTAATAACTGTCTATTGCAGTTACATTTTGGTAGGTACTATTAAATTAATTTTTTTCTATCATCATTGCAAAGATTCCTGTGGAAATTTCAATTATTTCTGTAATTTTTATTATCAAATTTGCAACGATTACTGTAATAGTTTCAATAATTTGCTCTTAATTCTAGTGAGATTTTAGTTGTTACTGTGGAAATTCATTTTTTTCTGTCAACATTTCATAGATTTATGTCAAAATTTCAATTATTTATGTAACTTTAATATCAAAATTGCAACGATTACTGCAAAAGTTTCAATTTTAGTTTGTAGTAATTATAGAATTTGGTTTATCTGTGTCAATTTTTAATTACTTCAATCAAGTTTTTAATGATTATTATTAAAATTTATGTAATTTCAGTTTATTTTAGTAACATTTTGGTTGTAGTAGTTGTAGTTGTAGCAGTAGTAGTAGAATTTTATTAATTTGTGTTAATTTTGATAGACATTGATCAAATTTTTAATGATTATAATCAATTTTTTTCTTATAACTGTCTGTTGTTGTTACATTTTGGTAGGTACTATTAATATCAATTTTTTCTATCAACATTTCAAAGATTCCTGTAGAAAGTTCAATTATTTCTGTAATTTTTATTATCAAATTTGCAACGATTACTGTAATAGTTTCAATAATTTGCTCTTAATTCTAGTGAGATTTTAGTTGTTACTGTGGAAATTCATTTTTTTCTGTCAACATTTCAAAGATTCATGTCAAAATTTCAATTATTTCTGTAACTTTAATATCAAAATTGCAACGATTACTGCAAATGTTTCAATTTTAGTTTGTAGTAATTATAGAATTTTGTTTATCTGTGTCAATTTTTAATTATTTCATCCAAATTTTTAATGATTATTATTAAAATTTATGTAATTTCAGTTTATTTTAGTAATATTTTGGTTGTAGTAGTTGTTGTTGTAGCAGTAGTAGTAGAATTTTATTAATTTGTGTTAATTTTGATAGACATTGATCAAATTTTTAATGATTACAATCAATTTTTTTCTTATAACTGTCTGTTGTTGTTACATTTTGGTAGGTACTATTAATATCAATTTTTTCTATCAACATTTCAAAGATTCCTGTAGAAAGTTCAATTATTTCTGTAATTTTTATTATCAAATTTGCAACGATTACTGTAATAGTTTCAATAATTTGCTCTTAATTCTAGTGAGATTTTAGTTGTTACTGTTGAAATTCATTTTTTTCTGTCAACATTTCATAGATTTATGTCAAAATTTCAATTATTTATGTAACTTTAATATCAAAATTGTAACGATTACTGCAAAAGTTTCAATTTTAGTTTGTAGTAATTATAGAATTTTGTTTATTTGCGTCAATTTTTAATTACTTCAATCAAGTTTCTAATGATTATTATTAAAATTTATGTAATTTCAGTTTATTTTAGTAACATTTTGGTTGTAGTAGTTGTAGTTGTAGTAGTAGTAGTAGTAGAATTTTATTAATTTGTATTAATGTTGATTGACATTGATAAAAAAATTAATGATTACAATCAAAAAAATTCTAATAACTGTCTATTGCAGTTACATTTTGGTAGGTACTATTAAATTAATTTTTTTCTATCATCATTGCAAAGATTCCTGTGGAAATTTCAATTATTTCTGTAATTTTTATTATCAAATTTGCAACGATTACTGTAATAGTTTCAATAATTTGCTCTTAATTCTAGTGAGATTTTAGTTGTTACTGTTGAAATTCATTTTTTTCTGTCAACATTTCATAGATTTATGTCAAAATTTCAATTATTTATGTAACTTTAATATCAAAATTGTAACGATTACTGCAAAAGTTTCAATTTTAGTTTGTAGTAATTATAGAATTTTGTTTATTTGCGTCAATTTTTAATTACTTCAATCAAGTTTTTAATGATTATTATTAAAATTTATGTAATTTCAGTTTATTTTAGTAACATTTTGGTTGTAGTAGTTGTTGTTGTAGCAGTAGTAGTAGAATTTTATTAATTTGTGTTAATTTTGATAGACATTGATCAAATTTTTAATGATTACAATCAATTTTTTTCTTATAACTGTCTGTTGTTGTTCCATTTTGGTAGGTACTATTAATATCAATTTTTTCTATCAACATTTCAAAGATTCCTGTAGAAAGTTCAATTATTTCTGTAATTTTTATTATCAAATTTGCAACGATTACTGTAATAGTTTCAATAATTTGCTCTTAATTCTAGTGAGATTTTAGTTGTTACTGTTGAAATTCATTTTTCCTGCCAATATTTCAAAGATTCCTGTCAAAATTTCAATTATTTCTGTAACTTTAATATCAAAATTGCAACGATTACTGCAAAAGTTTCAATTTTAGTTTGTAGTAATTATAGAATTTTGTTTATTTGCGTCAATTTTTAATTACTTCAATCAAGTTTTTAATGATTATTATTAAAATTTATGTAATTTCAGTTTATTTTAGTAACATTTTGGTTGTAGTAGTTGTAGTTGTAGTAGTAGTAGTAGTAGTAGAATTTTATTAATTTGTATTAATGTTGATTGACATTGATAAAAAAATTAATGATTACAATCAAAAAAATTCTAATAACTGTCTATTGCAGTTACATTTTGGTAGGTACTATTAAATTATTTTTTTTCTATCATCATTGCAAAGATTCCTGTGGAAATTTCAATTATTTCGGTAATTTTTATTATCAAATTTGCAACGATTACTGTAATAGTTTCAATAATTTGCTCTTAATTCTAGTGAGATTTTAGTTGTTACTATGGAAATTCATTTTTTTCTGTCAACATTTCAAAGATTCATGTCAAAATTTCAATTATTTCTGTAACTTTAATATCAAAATTGCAACGATTACTGCAAATGTTTCAATTTTAGTTTGTAGTAATTATAGAATTTTGTTTATCTGTGTCAATTTTTAATTATTTCATCCAAATTTTTAATGATTATTAGTAAAATTTATGTAATTTCAGTTTATTTTAGTAATATTTTGGTTGTAGTAGTTGTAGTTGTAGTAGTAGTAGTAGAATTTTATTAATTTGTATTAATGTTGATTGACATTGATAAAAAAATTAATGATTACAATCAAAAAAATTCTAATAACTGTCTATTGCAGTTACATTTTGGTAGGTACTATTAAATTAATTTTTTTCTATCATCATTGCAAAGATTCCTGTGGAAATTTCAATTATTTCTGTAATTTTTATTATCAAATTTGCAACGATTACTGTAATAGTTTCAATAATTTGCTCTTAATTCTAGTGAGATTTTAGTTGTTACTGTTGAAATTCATTTTTTTCTGTCAATATTTCAAAGATTCGTGTCAAAATTTCAATTATTTCTGTAACTTTAATATCAAAATTGCAACGATTACTGCAAAAGTTTCAATTTTAGTTTGTAGTAATTATAGAATTTTGTTTATTTGCGTCAATTTTTAATTACTTCAATCAAGTTTTTAATGATTATTATTAAAATTTATGTAATTTCAGTTTATTTTAGTAATATTTTGGTTGTAGTAGTTGTAGTTGTAGTAGTAGTAGTAGTAGAATTTTATTAATTTGTATTAATGTTGATTGACATTGATAAAAAAATTAATGATTACAATCAAAAAAATTCTAATAACTGTCTATTGCAGTTACATTTTGGTAGGTACTATTAAATTATTTTTTTTCTATCATCATTGCAAAGATTCCTGTGGAAATTTCAATTATTTCTGTAATTTTTATTATCAAATTTGCAACGATTACTGTAATAGTTTCAATAATTTGCTCTTAATTCTAGTGAGATTTTAGTTGTTACTGTGGAAATTCATTTTTTTCTGTCAACATTTCAAAGATTCATGTCAAAATTTCAATTATTTCTGTAACTTTAATATCAAAATTGCAACGATTACTGCAAAAGTTTCAATTTTAGTTTGTAGTAATTATAGAATTTTGTTTATCTGTGTCAATTTTTAATTACTTCAATCAAGTTTTTAATGATTATTATTAAAATTTATGTAATTTCAGTTTATTTTAGTAACATTAGTAGTTGTAGTAGTAGTAGAATGTTATTAATTTGTGTCAATTTTGATTGACATTGATCAAATTTTTAATGATTACAATTAATTTTTTTCTAATAACTATTGTAGTAACATTTTGGTAGGTACTACTAAATTCAATTTTTTCTATCAACATTTTAAAGATTCCTGTAGAAAGTTCAATTATTTCTGTAATTTTTATTATCAAATTTGCAACGATTACTGTAATAGTTTCAATAATTTGCTCTTAATTCTAGTGAGATTTTAGTTGTTACTGTTGAAATTCATTTTTTTCTGTCAACATTTCATAGATTTATGTCAAAATTTCAATTATTTATGTAACTTTAATATCAAAATTGTAACGATTACTGCAAAAGTTTCAATTTTAGTTTGTAGTAATTACAGAATTTTGTTTATTTGCGTCAATTTTTAATTACTTCAATCAAATTTTTAATGATTATTATTAAAATTTATGTAATTTCAGTTTATTTTAGTAATATTTTGGTTGTAGTAGTTGTAGTTGTAGTAGTAGTAGTAGTAGAATTTTATTAATTTGTATTAATGTTGATTGACATTGATAAAAAAATTAATGATTACAATCAAAAAAATTCTAATAACTGTCTATTGCAGTTACATTTTGGTAGGTACTATTAAATTAATTTTTTTCTATCATCATTGCAAAGATTCCTGTGGAAATTTCAATTATTTCTGTAATTTTTATTATCAAATTTGCAACGATTACTGTAATAGTTTCAATAATTTGCTCTTAATTCTAGTGAGATTTTAGTTGTTACTGTTGAAATTCATTTTTTTCTGTCAACATTTCATAGATTTATGTCAAAATTTCAATTATTTATGTAACTTTAGTATCAAAATTGTAACGATTACTGCAAAAGTTTCAATTTTAGTTTGTAGTAATTATAGAATTTTGTTTATTTGCGTCAATTTTTAATTACTTCAATCAAATTTTTAATGATTATTATTAAAATTTATGTAATTTCAGTTTATTTTAGTAACATTAGTAGTTGTAGTAGTAGTAGAATGTTATTAATTTGTGTCAATTTTGATTGACATTGATCAAATTTTTAATGATTACAATTAATTTTTTTCTAATAACTATTGTAGTAACATTTTGGTAGGTACTACTAAATTCAATTTTTTCTATCAACATTTTAAAGATTCCTGTAGAAAGTTCAATTATTTCTGTAATTTGTATTATCGAATTTGCAACGATTACTGTAAAAGTTTCAATTATAGTTTGTGGTAATTTTAGAATTTTATTTATTTCTGTTAATTTTTAATAACTCCGATCAAATTTTTAATGATTACTATTAAAATTTTGTATAATTACTGTGTATTTTAATAACATTTTGGTTGTTACTATTAAATTTAATTATTTTTGTCAACATTTCGAAGATTCCTGTCAAAATTTCAATTATTTCTGTAACTTTAATATCAAAATTGCAACGATTACTGCAAAAGTTTCAATTTTAGTTTGTAGTAATTGTAGAATTTTATTTATTTCTGTCAATTTTTGATTACAAATTTCTAAATGAATTTCAATAACGGGAATAATATTTTATGTTATAGAGTGCAGCATTGGTGGCCGTTACAAATGTGTCCGAGTATTTAGATGAAATGGCCATAAGACGTATGATTTTACCGAAAACGAAAATGATTTACGAGAAGAACCAATCCGATTTAAAAATAGTTTCCAATGTACTTTCCTGCGTCGAAAGAACTTTAGACAGATTAGACAAAAGCCAGATCATCGACGAGGTCTTGCCTTTACTTTACGATATAAGACTGTCTGATCCGCAGATAACTTTGAGGGTAGTGAGTAAGTAATCTGAAATTTCCTAATTATTTGTTTTCGTGCTTTACGGAGCATAGTTCTTTTCAATTCAGGCCGACTTTTACGGCGCAATGAAACGCTGACGATCTGAATTTTTACGTTTACAGATATATACAGGCTTATGCTAAGCGATAAAAAGTACGGCTTGTCGGTTAATTTAATGGCAACCAAAGTAATGCCCAGTTTACTGCCGCAAACAGTCAACCCTTCGTTAAATTTGGAGCAGTTCACGATTTTACTGGAGGTGCTCCAGGAGATGCTGGACCACATCGACCGGAATCAGAGGAACAAGTTGAAGCTGGACAATCTGTCATTGCCCAGTCCTGAGCGACATCGGCCTCTTCGGCACCAATACAGTTCGGACAATATGCATGTGCCGCAGTTTAACATTCCCAATTTACGTATAGAGCAGAGGAAGACGTCGAGTGCTGAGGACATGGCGAGAAAAAATTCCTCAGGTAATTCAATCATGTTTATTTTCATTCACGGCGCTAATTGTGAATGCCCATTGTGTAAATTATGTTTGGGCGCACTTCAGAATATTGATCGGCAATGTGTAGAAGTTCAAACTAAATTGACAGCGCAATACCGATTACAGCATCTATTCACGCTGTAATTATGATTTTCATTAAATTTCCATCTCAATATAATAATTATTCATGTATATGCAAAATACATAAGTCATTTCTTTGGCATTTGTTTACGATAGAACTTTTTACGATCGCATTATGCAACAGGTAACGATTATTACTAAGGTAATTTTCACAAATTGGGACATAAAATAACATGTTACGATTGTGGTTAAATTAAATTAGTCAATGCAGTTAAATTCAGAGGAGCAAATAAAAAGTATGTATTTTTTCATGAATTTCACGAAGTAAGACACAAATTATAATGTATTTGGTTGGCCTAGTTCGTCCCAAAAATTGTATATGAGAGCATTTATCAGCAAAACATTCATCACGTGAAATCGTTAGTTGTTGTATAGGTCTGGTGAATGCGCCAGGAATATGTTAACTGCAAACGGACTCTATTGGGAATGCTGACTGGGACAATATAATTCCATTCATGGCATGGTGGGCGCGCCAACGGCGTTATCGACCACGTGACAGAGCATGCCTTCTTGATGATACCCCAGACACATCAATAGCCTACGCCCAACGCATGTACTCATACTGACAATACTTGACCTGCCATTAATACCAGTAATAGATTATATTATTAAAAAAAAATTCAGGCAACTAATTAATTATTTAATTAAATTACAGTGTATTTATAAAAGCCTTTTGTTAATTAATTTTTCATTGTGTATCAAAACATAATTAATTATTCGTGTGTAGGTATATTATGCAACGTCAATTATTTTCAATATAAATTGTATAATTCAAATGATTCATATTGTGTTCTTATTAAAATTTTGCAATTTAAAATTGAAATTTATTTTATTTATTTTTTTAAGTGCAACTATTTTCATTTTCATTCATTTTACTGCAAATAACTGAAAATTTTACGAGGGACGTGCTATCTGAATATAATTTTAGTAGATAGGCTTGGGCAGTTCTGGGCCATTTTCTCATAAATTAACCCCCTCACAGGGGTTAACAATAAACCCCCTCATAGGAGTCTAAATTCACATTTCTCACCCCTGTGCAATCAACAAACACTTTGCTATCACTCAACCTGAATTACATCAAATGTAGAAAATGCGTGAAAAACATTTTTTGACATTGATGTAATTTTACAGAAATGAGCCGCAAATTAGCAGTCGATCTACATACAGGGTGGTCACTTTTACGACGCCCGCCATTAGAATCTATTAAACGGAAATATATACAGAGTTGGTCAAATGGGCTAAAACTTTCTCATTTTTGTGCCTTTCAATATACTGAAACGAAATCCGGGATATCCTTCACAGTTCCTGAAATATCGCTGAAAATTTGAAAAGGTGTACTATCATTTTCCTCTTCTAACTATTTTACTTTTGAAAGAAATTTTACGAAACTTAGCACGCTTACATTTTTCGACGTGAGCTTTCTGATGACAGTACCAAACATATTTTGCGCCAACTATATGCAGAAATTTTCATAATCAATTTTTGATTTTCTTTTGTTGGCGCAGAAAATGTTTGGCACTGTGATCAGAAAACTGACGTCGGAAAATGTGAGAGTGCCAAGTTTCGTAAAATTTCCTTCAAAAGTAAAAACGTTAAAAAAGGAAAAGGAAAGTGCACTTTTTCAGTTTTTCAGCGATATTTCAGTAACAGTTACTTACAGTACAGTACAGTTACCTTTTATAACTTTTTACTTTTGAAGGAAATTTTACGAAACTTGGCACTCTCACATTTAACTGTAACTGTACTGTACTGTAAGTAACTGTTACTGAAATATCGCTGAAAAACTGAAAAAGTGCACTTTCCTTTTCTTTTTATAACGTTTTTACTTTTGAAGGAAATTTTACGAAACTTGGCACTCTTACATTTTCCGACGTCAGTTTTCTGATCACAGTGCCAAACATTTTCTGCGCCAACATAAGAAAATCAAAAATTGATTATGAAAATTTCTGCATATAGTTGGCGCAAAATATGTTTGGTACTGCCATCAGAAAGCTCACGTCGAAAAATGTAATCGTGCTAAGTTTCGTAAAATATCTTTCAAAAGTAAAAAAGTTAGAAGAGGAAAATGAAAGTGCACTTTTTCAGATTTTCAGCGATATTTCAGGAACTGTGCAAGATATCCCGCATTTCGTTTCAGTATATTGAAAGGCACAAAAATAACAAACTTTCATCCCATTTGACCAACTCTGTATATATTTCCGTTTAATATATCCTAACGGTGGGCGTCGTAAAAGTGACCACCCTGTACAAATATTTATGCACAAAACCCGAAAACCAAGCAATCTATATAAATTACGTGTATTTCAAGGATTATACTCACAAATACAACACTTATTTATGTTGTACAAGTCATTAAACAATTGCATCGAGTAATTGAAAACTGAATAACATTTTAGAAGTGCTTAGCACCTCCTCGAACCTACATAAAATCCCATTTTTGCGTAGCCATTCGGCACAAGTCAAAATATAGCTTAGTTGGGTGTATATTTTTTACATTTCTGCCATATTTTTTAAACTATTGGGGAAAAAACAAATGAATCGTTTATTTCAGAAACTGGTCAAGTGCACCTTTCAAATTATTGGGATACAAAGAAAAGCATTATATCTTTGATATTTAAACAGATGTTCGCCGAAACATATTTCTACTATTAGTTAATATCTTCCCTTAAGTTGATGCTGTCTGTAATTAAATTATAATATTTCTCTCTTAATTGTAACAACAATATTGAAAATATTGTAGCTGACTCGTTTCTGCGATAAAATACGATTTTAATGTAGAAACATATATTTTGAATTGTAATTTCGCTTGAAATTTTTTTTCGATTTTCGCCTGATAAAATTTCTTGTATTAGTTAACATCTTCCCGAAGTTGATGCTGTCTGTAATTATATTATAATATTTCTCCCTTAATTGTAAAAAAAAATATTGAAAATATTAAATCGACTCGTTTCTGCGATATAATACGATTTTAAGGTAAAAACATGTATTTTCAATTGTAATTTCCTATTTTTTTGGTGGTATTACGATTTTTAATAAACAAGACACTATGATAAACTATATATTTTTTATTTGAACACTAAATAAAACGTGCAATTTTCCGTGTTTTCATTAAAAGACAATAAAAAACTAATTTTCTGATTTGTTAAATACACCAAACTACTAAGCAATGGTAAGTAATGGTAGACCAATGGTAATTGTTACCTTGGTATTAGTATTATACAAAATACCACAGGAATTTTATGCAGTAATTTAAATTTACTGCAGAAACACGCTATGTGATGTCGCTTGACAGGTTTCTGCACTAAACGCGATCTTCATTGTAAATTATATCCTAAAAAACGGAGTGGCAGTTGATGTTAAATTGCAAAAAAATGTGGCCTGACAATAGGAGATACTGATTCGGCAAAAGAAAGAAAAATCCATAAAAATGTTTGCTGACCAGTTTCTGAAATAAACGATTCAATTATAAGGTGCATTATAAGTAGTGATGAACTTCGATTATTGGTTCGTCCGGATTATTTCCATACATTTTTCGTGAAAATCATTCCGACTATCATTCGTGAATTTCAATCTGATTATGATTCGTGAAATTCATTCGGATGGAATATTCGTCAAAATCATTCGGATTATAATTCTTCAAAATCATTCCGATTAACATTCAAGAAAATCATTCGGATTATGATTCGTGGAAATCATCTGGATTATCATTCGTGAAAATCATTTGGATTATCATTCCTGAAAATCATTCGGATGATGATTATTCGTCAAAATCGATTGGAGCATTTTTACAGAAATGTACTAAATTATTTCTACATAATTAGATAGAACTTCTTTAAAATTCTATGAGTTGACTGCTAAGTCCAATAAATTCGATACAAATTAATGGGACTTGTGCAGAATTCAATACAACTTTTTCAGAATTAAAAGCAATTTATGCAGGATTCATTGAACTAAATTGCCATAGATTGGCAAGGATTTTTAGGAGAAATCATACCTTATATCTAAAAGATTCGCAGTATAATGCACATTTTTTTAAGTTTGCGTTTTGTTCCAGCTGTTAACACACTTAAAAATTTAGTTACTTATTAAGTACACTTATTGAAATCAGAAATTGCAAAAATCCGAATCTACCCCTTCTATAGATTTTGCAGAAAATTAATTTGAAGTCTACTGTACGAAATTATTTCTACACAATTAGATAGAATTTCTTTAGAATTATATCAAATGACTGCAACATCCAATTAATTCTATACAAATTAATGGGACTTTTGCAGAATTCAATAGAACTTTTTCAATATTGAAAGGAATTTATGCAGGATTCATTAAACTGAACTACTATAGATTGCAAACGATTTTTGAGAGAAAAAAATATCTTATCTCTAAAAGTTTCCCAGTATTTTGCACATTTTTTTTTTAATTTTTCATTTAGGTTCAGCTGTTAACACACTCACAATTTTAGACAGTTATTAAGCACACTTATTGAAATCAGAAAATGCAAAAATTAAAATCTACCCATACTCTATACCTTTTCAAGTTCAAATTGAGACCAATCAATTGCATATTGAGGCCAATCAAGTTCAAATTGATACCAATCAATTTCAAATTGAGACCAATCAATTTCAAATTGAGGCCAATCAATTTCAAATTGAGACTAAACAAAATCAAGTTGACACTAAACAATATCAAGTTGAGAATAAACAAATAAAATTTATCATGACAACTTGATATTGTTAAGTGTAAACTTGATTTTGTTTAGTCTCAATTTGAAATTGATTGGTCTCAATTTGAAATTGATTGGTCTAAATTTGAAATTGATTGTTCTCAATTTGAAATTGATTGGTCTCAATTTGAAATTG
This sequence comes from Othius punctulatus, assembly GCA_951805005.1. Lineage (NCBI taxonomy): Eukaryota > Metazoa > Arthropoda > Insecta > Coleoptera > Staphylinidae > Othius > Othius punctulatus. The sequence continues at coordinate 6,345,479 of OX638138.1, read as the reverse complement.
ATTGGCCTCAATTTGAAATTGATTGGTTTCAATTTGAACATGATTGGTCTCAATTTGCACTTGAAAAGGTAATTGATTGGTCTCAATTTGCACTTGAAAAGGTAATAATTGCGGAAAATGATTTGAAATTTTACAGAATTTATAGCATTATATACATTTTCTTATGATTTATTTACACTTAGTTGCAGCTGGTTAACAAACATAATATTGTAGTAATTTATTAAGTACACTTATTGAAATCAGAAAATGCAAAAATCATAATGTACTGCTATAGATTTTGCGGAAAATGATTTGAAGTTTTACAGCATTTATAGCATTTTATACATTTTCATATGATTTATTTACACTTAGTTGCAGCTGGTTAACAAACTTATAGCTTATTTATAGTATTATAGCATTTGAAGCGTTTTAAACATTTTCTTATGATTTATTTTCATTCAGTTTCAGCTGTTAACACACTCAAAATTTTAGTCACTTATTAAGTACACGTATTGAAATCAGAAAATGCAAAAAAATTAATCTACCCCATCTCTAGTTTTGGCGGAAAATAAATTTGAAGTTTTACAGCATTTAAAGAATTTTATACATTTTCTTATGATTTATTTTCACTTAGTTACAGCTGCATACTAAACTTTAAATTGTAGTCACTTATTAAGTACACCTAGATCTGCTAGAAAATACGAAAAGAAACATTATCTCTAGATTTTGTGGAAATTTAAATTTAAACAGTAATGGTAATCTTATGTGAATAGTATTTACATTTTTTATTCTATTTTTTGTCAACTAGTTTCAGCTGCAGAACAAACTTAAAATATTATTTACTGTTTAAGTACACTTAGTATTTAAAAAGTACTAAGTATTACTATTATAAAATGGAAAATTCGAATGTCTTACGTACTTAAGCAGTACTAAGTCATACTATTATAAAATGAAAAATTCGAAATATCTGTTAGTAAGTAGTTTCGTAAGTATTATATTTTCAAAATTTTTGGCAAAATGCTAAGTAATACTATTATAAAATGGAAAATTCGAAATATGTGTTACGTACTTAAACAGTACTAAGTAATACTATTACAAAATGAAAAATTAGAAATATGTGTTAGTAAGTAGTTTCGTAAGTATTATATTTTCAAATTTTTTGGCAAAATTCTAAGTAATACTATTATGAAATGGAAAATTCGAAATATGTGTTACGTACTTATACAGTACTAAGTAGTACTATTACAAAATGAAAAATTAGAAATATGTGTTAGTAAGTAGTTTCGTAAGTTTTATATTTTCAAATTTTTTGGCAAAATTCTAAGTAATACTATTATGAAATGGAAAATTCTAAATATGTGTTACGTACTTAAACAGTACTATGTAATACTATTACAAAATGAAAAATTAGAAATATGTGTTAGTAAGTAGTTTCGTAAGTATTATATTTTAATTTGTTTTGCCCAAATGCTAAGTAATACTATTATAAAATGGAAAATTCGAAATATGTGTTACGTACTTAGACAGTACTAAGTAATACTATTACAAAATGAAAAATTAGAAATATGTGTTAGTAAGTAGTTTCGTAAGTATTATATTTTCAAATTTTTTGGCAGAATGCTAAGTAATACTATTATAAAATGGAAAATTCGAAATATATGTTACGTACTCACACAGTACTAAGTAGTACTATTATAAAATGGAAAATTCGAAATATGTGAGGATATTATAATCAATGGTAATACTATTATAAAATGGAAAATTCGAGATATGTGTTACGTAATTAAACAGTACTAAGTAATACTATTACAAAATGAAAAATTAGAAATATGTGTTAGTAAGTAGTTTCGTAAGTATTATATTTTCAAATTTTTTGGCAAAATGCTAAGTAATACTATTATAAAATGAAATATTAGAAATATGTGTTACGTACTTAAACAGTACTAAGTAATACTATTATATAATGAAAAAATCGAAATATGTGTTAGTAAGTAGTTTTGTAAGTATTATATTTTCAAATTTTTTGGCAGAATGCTAAGTAATACTATTATAAAATGGAAAATTCGAAATATGTGTTACGTACTCACACAGTACTAAGTAGTACTATCATAAAATGGAAAATTCGAAATATGTGTTACATACTTAAACAGTACTAAGTTATACTATTATAAAATGAAAAATTCGAAATATGTGTTAGTAACTAGTTTACTAAGTAACTAGTTTCTGTTAGTAACTAGTTTCTGTTAGTAACTAGTTTCATAAGTATTATATTTTAAATTTTTTTGACAAAATGCTAAGTAATACTATTATAAAATGGAAAATTCGAGATATGTGTTACGAACTTAAACAGTACTAAGTAATACTATTACAAAATGAAAAATTAGAAATATGTGTTAGTAAGTAGTTTCGTAAGTATTATATTTTCAAATTTTTTGGCAAAATGCTAAGTAATACTATTATAAAATGGAAACTTCGAAATATGTGTTACGTACTTAAACAGTACTAAGTAATACTATTATAAAATTAAAAAATCGAAATATGTGTCAGTAAGTAGTTTCGTAAGTATTATATTTTCAAAATGTTTAGCAAAATGCTAAGTAATACTATTATAAAATGAAATATTAGAAATATGTGTTACGTACTTAAACAGTACTATGTAATACTATTATATAATGAAAAAATCGAAATATGTGTTAGTAAGTAGTTTTGTAAGTATTATATTTTCACATTTTTTGGCAGAATGCTAAGTAATACTATTATAAAATGGAAAATTCGAAATATGTGTTACGTACTTACACAGTACTAAGTAGTACTATTATAAAATGGAAAATTCGAATGTCTTACGTACTTAAGCAGTACTAAGTCATACTATTATAAAATGAAAAATTCGAAATATCTGTTAGTAAGTAGTTTCGTAAGTATTATATTTTCAAAATTTTTGGCAAAATGCTAAGTAATACTATTATAAAATGGAAAATTCGAAATATGTGTTACGTACTTAGACAGTACTAAGTAATACTATTACAAAATGAAAAATTAAAAATATGTGTTAGTAAGTAGTTTCGTAAGTATTATATTTTCAAATTTTTTGGCAGAATGCTAAGTAATACTATTATAAAATGGAAAATTCGAAATATATGTTACGTACTCACACAGTACTAAGTAGTACTATTATAAAATGAATAATTCGAAATATGTGTTAGTAAGTAGTTTCGTAAGTATTATATTTTCAAATTTTTTGGCAAAATTCTAAGTAATACTATTATTAAATAGAAAATTCGAAATATGTTTTACGTACTTAAACAGTACTAAGTCATACCATTATAAAATGAAAAATTAGAAATTTGTGTTAGTACGTAGTTTCGTAAGTATTATATTTTCAAATTTTTGGCAAAATGCTAAGTAATACTATTATAAAATGGAAAATTCGAAATGTGTGTTATGTACTTAAACAGTACTATGTAATACTATTATAAAATTCGAAATATGTGTTAGTATGTAGTTTCGTAAGTAATATAATTTCAAAATTTTTAGCAAAATGCTAAGTAATACTATTATAAAATGGAAAATTCGAAATATGTGTTACGTACTTAAACAGTACTAAGTAATACTATTACAAAATGAATAATTAGAAATATGTGTTACTAAGTAGTTTCGTAAGTATTATATTTTCAATTTTTTTGGCAAAATGCTAAGTAATACTATTATAAAATGGAAATTTCGAAATATGTGTTACGTACTTAAACAGTACTAAGTAATACTATTATAAAATTAAAAAATCGAAATATGTGTCAGTAAGTAGTTTCGTAAGTATTATATTTTCAACATTTTTGGCAAAATGCTAAGTAATCTAAATATATAAAAGAAAGTGGTGTTAGTTAGACTATTTATAACTCAAGAACGGATGAACCGATTTGGCTGAAAATTAGTGGAGAGGTAGCTTATAATCAGGAGATGGACATAGGATACTTTTTATCCCGTTCGACCGCGTTTCCGTCAAGTCACTATAAATCGTGGTATAACATAAACGCATCTCACATGAAATAACAAAACGCTAACGACAGTGGAATATCTCTCTCTCTCTCACGTTTCTTTTCGGTGCATGATGCCTGATCGACTTTTGTTTATTAGGTCTGTTCGTGTTAAGGAAAATGTTACACATTTCTTACACTTTTTAAAAAACTCGAATTCTGATTGGTTGAAAATTCCAATTCAACCAATCAGAATTCGTGTTTTAAAATTTTCGTACACAAACCTAATTTTCAAACAAACATTTACACGCCACCACGCAAATATTATCGAGCAAATCATGCTTGCTATGGAAATCTGTATCCGCGCGTTACATTGCCCGGACTCTAATCGTAAACAATGCCGCGACCAAGACGATCAAATCTTTCCCGACAAAGCCGTAATGCAAGAAGGATACGAAACATTGCAAATGAAATGACTGAAGAAGCACAAGGAATTGCCCGTGAAGAGCTCCGCGTTAGTATGGCTCGACTTCGTGCTTCTCAATCACAAGATCAAAGAGAGGCAGCACGTGAAACGGCTCGGTTGGCAATGCGAAATCGTCGAGCGAATAACAGAAATGAAGAAGTAAATAATTTTCGACGCAAAAGAAGAAATGTATCAAGTGCTGATTTGAATCGAGCAGCGTTTCGATATGATTGCAGCACTGATTACTGCTTGCATCCTAGCGTTTGCATTGGGTCAATGGACGTTGTTTGCGAGTATTGTGACGCATTGAAATTTTCAGGAGAAACGCCCGGATTGTGCTGCCTTAGTGGAAAAGTGAAATTGCCATTATTGACTCCGCCACCTGAGCCATTGCATTCATTGCTTTGTGGCGAAACACCAGAATCACGTCATTTTCTTGCAAACAGTAAAAAATACAATGGTTGTTTCCAAATGACCTCATTTGGGGCAGACATTATCAAAGAAATAGGATTTAATCCGACATTTAAGGTATTTATTTGTTTATTTTTGTACTTACATACAATATAGTAGATGAATAACTTACTATACTTATTCCTACGTATTGTGTTTGTTGATTCTACAAAAATATAACTTTATAAATCAGAAATACTGATTTTGTGTTTTATTTTGTATATTTTTTTATATATTTATATATATCTTTCCAAATAAAAAATAGAATTAAATAAAATCTAAAGTTTGTTTATTTACTGCCTCTAAGGCGGAACAGAGTTCGCCGGGTCCGCTAGTACTATTATAAAATGGAAAATTCGAAATATGTGTTACGTACTTAAACAGTACTAAGTAATACTATTACAAAATGAAAAATTAGAAATATGTGTTAGTAAGTAGTTTCGTAAGTATTATATTTTCAAATTTTTTGACAAAATTCTAAGTAATACTATTATGAAATGGAAAATTCGAAATATGTGTTACGTACTTAAACAGTACTATGTAATACTATTATATAATGAAAAAATCGAAATATGTGTTAGTAAGTAGTTTCGTAAGTATTATATTTTAATTTTTTTTGACAAAATGCTAAGTAATACTACTATAAAATGGAAAATTCGAAATATGTGTTACGTACTTAGACAGTACTAAGTAATACTATTACAAAATGAAAAATTAGAAATATGTGGTAGTAAGTAGTTTCGTAAGTATTATATTTTCAAATTTTTTGGCAAAATGCTAAGTAATACTATTATAAAATGGAAAATTCGAAATATGTGTTACGTACTTAAACAGTCCTAAGTAATACTATTACAAAATGAAAAATTAGAAATATGTGTTAGTAAGTAGTTTCGTAAGTATTATATTTTCCAAATTTTGAGCAAAATGCTTAAGATTTTACAAAATGTTGCAAGTTACCTGTAGCCCCTAGGCGGCAGAAGTATAAATCCGCTACTGGCTGTTGCCAATGAGTTTTGAAAGTTTCGATCAAAAAAATTGTAATCACCAATAAAAAAATCGCAATATTCACAATTTTCACATCTTTAGCTTGTGTCAGAGGTGGCAAAAAGTGGCATTCAATAATTGTCACCATATTTTTATGAAATTTTGAAGTAAATTTATGTGTCATTTTGAAAGCATACTAATTTGTATTATTTTCAAGGGGGTGTACTTGGAGGATGGTGGTTTGGAGCATCGCCTTCTTCGCCGGACAGCAACTTCTTGCGAGTTGTGAATTCATTCCCGAATAGGAGACTATCGGACAACACACTTATGACACCAAAAATTAGGATAGCACCTTCTTGCGCTTCCTCGCCTGGAGGTACACCTGGAGGAGGTCTTCCAATCCGACGACATTCCAGCATAGGACCACAGGAGAGAAGAGGTTCTACTGTTAACCTCTCTCCACCAACGGTAATAATATATTTTTGCTTAATTGCTGAAACTATATAGAAGCATATAAGATATTATTCACAAAATTAGGCAGTAAAAAAATCATAGTAGCATTTGAATTGAATCTAAAATAGCATTTATCTGATTTTCTTTTGTCATAGTGAGCTGTAGATACTAATTTTTGTGAATATATTTATTCAAAATGAGATTTTGCAAGTAATTACTCGATGTTCTGGTCTTAGCAGATGAAACTTGCGACATCTCATTTTTTTTTTACTTGATATGTAGAATACTTGTATTGAACAGAGGTTGTTGGAATACAGGGTGCCATAGGGTACAGCTCGGTGTCCCGTGAGGGCTCGAGCTTATCGGTGCCGTCTACGTATGTAAGTGCAGAACGTCATCATCATCATCATCATCGTCTACTGTTAGTGTGTGCGTGTAAGATGTTTTGTTTTTCAGTGCAGTGGGAGGGTGTGCACCCCACGCATCATGGCCGAATTGGCCATCTCATGGAAACATGCACGCCATAACCATAACCATAACATATACACATTGTTATTACTTGTTGTTAATCATGATCATTCTCATTTGTGCCGTCCGACCGCTTGGATCATGCAATGTGTTGATTGCGCTATCTCTATACAGCTTGCACGGAGCATGATAGTGAGTATACGTCGTTATGGATGATCTTTTCTAATGTATGTTCCATATTGATTGCGTTTTGGTTAAGTTTATGCAATCACTTGGGGATCATTTCTCCTAGTCCAAATTGTTGCTTACGTTTTGTTTATTTACCACATAATTGGCTTCTAGTGGAGGTTAGTAGAGTAGAGTAGATAGAGGCAATGATCAAATACCAAGCTGAATATAGTTTTAAATTTAAAGGTGTGTAAGTAAATTGTATAAATTAGATGTTAGTAGTTAGGCAACAGGAGTTCCACTTCACCCCCAGCAGATATTTCGATTACATTAATTCACGCTATTGCCCGGCGGCCCCTATTGTTGTAATTGATGTTTAAATCCGCGAATTAAAAGCGCGAATTAATGTAATCGAAATCTCTGCTGGGGGTGAAGTGGAACTCTTGTTGCTTAACTAATGATGTTGTACATCGAAACAATAAACGGATTTCTAATATATTAAATACGTCAACTATGTTCGATACAACCAGACAAAACCCTCATATTTTCAGAAAAAAATTCAACCCGAACTTTAGACCACTAATTTTAAGATTTTAAGCAACTAATAACGTCTTATGAAAAATATTCCGATTCAGTTGCTATTGAGCCAGAGTATTAATATTAGTTGTGAACACAAATTTTAGAGTAATTATCATATTTTTTACTAAAATTCAGATCTGGAACTGCTGATGATGACCCCCAGGTCGAAACTAGTCCAAGTAAACAAAATATTTTAATACATGAACCTGATTATGCAAAACCACATTCCCCAACATAAAAATATAATCAGGATGGATCTTCACACATATCAAAATTATGAAAAGTATAGAATAAATTTATTATTCCGGAAATTAAAATAAATTTTAACAATTCGCTGACACGTCGATTTATAAACTTCTAAATTCCCTAATTACTATGGAATAAATTCATTATTTCGGAAATTAGAAATATTTGAGAAAAATCCTCAGACACGTAGATTTCTAAATTTGAAAAGAGCTTAACTCAAATCCAAATGATCACAAAAATTTTATATTAAGAACAAAATATGTATTTTCGAAATTAGAAACGCCTTGTGCGAAGATTTAAAAAAAATATTTTTACGTTCCAAAATAATGAATTTGTTCCATTCTTTATGAACACACTGTATTATTTTTACATACAAGCTTCGAATTTATTAATCTTATCATTTTTGATACTAAAATGTAGTTTCACATATGCGTAGAATTTTTATCCCAACGAAGGCAGGTTTAAACTGATATTCCGTAGCTTTCTATATTCAATCCACCATAGATAGCAATGCAATAAAGCTATATGTTTACATAATAAATCTCAATAACATCAAATATCTATTCGGTATCTTTTAGCACAAAACATATTTTTAGTTTTTTCCCAAAAAGTGACAATATTAGGTTTACACTGATATTCCCTAGCTTTCTATATTCAATCAATTATAGATAGCAATGCAACAAAGCTATATGTTTACATAATAAATCTCAAAAACACCAAATCTCTATTTGGTATCTTTTGGCACGAAACATATTTTTAGTATTTTCCCAAAAAGTGCCAATATTAGGTTTACACTGATATTCTCTAGCTTTCTATATTCAATCAATTATAGATAGCAATACAATAAAGCTATATGTTTACATAATAAATCTCAAAAACACCAAATCTCTATTTGGTATCTTTTGGCACGAAACATATTTTTAGTATTTTCCCAAAAAGTGCCAATATTAGGTTTACACTGATATTCTCTAGCTTTCTATGTTCAATCAATTATAGATAGCAATGCAATAAAGCTATATGTTTACATAATAAATCTCAATAACATCAAATCTCTATTCGGTATCTTTTAGCACGAAACATATTTTTAGTTTTTTCCCAAAAAGTGACAATATTAGGTTTACACTGATATTCCCTAGCTTTCTATATTCAATCCATCATAGATAGCAATGCAACAAAGCTATATGTTTACATATCAAATCTCAATAACATCAAATCTCTAATTGGTATCTTTTGGCACGAAACATATTTTTAGTTTTTCCCCAAAAAGTGACAATATTAGGTTTACACTGATATTCTCTAGCTTTCTATATTCAATCAATTATAGATAGCAATACAATAAAGCTATATGTTTACATAATAAATCTCAAAAACACCAAATCTCTATTTGGTATCTTTTGGCACGAAACATATTTTTAGTATTTTCCCAAAAAGTGCCAATATTAGGTTTACACTGATATTCTCTAGCTTTCTATATTCAATCAATTATAGATAGCAATACAATAAAGCTATATGTTTACATAATAAATCTCAAAAACACCAAATCTCTATTTGGTATCTTTTGGCACGAAACATATTTTTAGTATTTTCCCAAAAAGTGCCAATATTAGGTTTACACTGATATTCTCTAGCTTTCTATATTCAATCAATTATAGATAGCAATGCAACAAAGCTATATGGTTACATAATAAATCTCAATAACATCAAATCTCTATTCGGTATCTTTTAGCACGAAACATATTTTTAGTTTTTTCCCAAAAAGTGACAATATTAGGTTTACATTGATATTCCCTAGCTTTCTATATTCAATCCATCATAGATAGCAATGCAACAAAGCTATATGTTTACATATTAAATCTCAATAGCATCAAATCTCTAATTGGTATCTTTTGGCACGAAACATATTTTCAGTTTTTTTCCAAAAAGTGCCAATATTACTATTAAGGCGTTGTTAACCAACGATTTTTAATTACTTTTTCTATTTTCATCACGTACATATGCGTTAATCTGAAATGCCATGCATACTGACAATATACCACAGACTAGCACTTTGTAGTACTTACTTACATTTTCGTTATTTTCAAACTTATGTCAGTAGTGTTGTGGAGAAACATGCTATCTGCCATTTTTTTTTCAAAATACACTTTTTGGCATTAAATGGCCACAAATAAAGTATACTTTAAGTATGAATGAACTAAGAATTTTTATTGTACCTTTGAATTATAAACAACTATGGCAATGATACTTGCTATACATGCAATACATGCTATATATATTATAATTTTATAATTTTAATGAATTACGAGTATTTAACTGTTAGAATGCAAAGGAATTTTAATAATTTTACCGGAAATTCACAAATTTGGGTGTTAATTTGAATTATTTTAAGGACATATATCACTTTTCAGTTCAAATTTCAACATAACTTATGAGAAGCAAACGCCAGTCAAAAATTTCATTGAAAATTCGCACATATAAAATCGAAGTTATAAGATTTTGCGTGGTATTAACAAGTTTTGTGAGTTTTGACAATGATTCCTAATTAAACAACTCAAATTTGATCAGAATTTATCATATTTGGTCTGGATATGACAAACTTGATGTGAATTTACCAAATTCGGGCTGTGTTTGTTTCGAAAACACGCAAATTTCATATTAATGATCAACTTTAAAATATAATTTTACAATTATATTGAATTACAAGTATTCAACTATAATTTTTCCCAACAATTTTAAAAATAAACGAAAATTATCCTTAAAATCTGTATATGTATTGTAAACAAAACTGAAATTTGGTTCGAAATTAACTGAAATTTTATCAAAATTAGTCAGATTTGAAGACAATGTATAGAATTTAACTGTAACATGTAAATTTCTTTGAAATTTTTGAGTATAAGTCCTAAATTTTAATAAGTGTGCAAAATTTTGATAGCAGGTGGCAATGTATAATTTTAATAGATACTTGGTAATTCCATAATTTTTTGTCAAAGTCGAAGTGGTAAAATTGATAAAAAAATATAATCTGCTTTATCAAAGTCTGACTGCACTTTTCAAATTCTATTATAAATATAAGACATTTTTATAGACATAACTCGTCAGAATGCAATGAAAATTTTACGATTTTATCTGAAATTTACAAATTTGGGTTACAAATGTTATATTTTGATAACTCTCTAACTAAATCAATTCTAAGAGCAGAGTGTTCTAAAATTTTTGAAACATTTAGTCATAGAAATTTCATGAAATTTTGTTAGAGATTTAAAAATAAATTGAAAACATTTGATCATAGAAATTTGATGAAATTTGTAGAGTTGTACATACTTTACAATGATATTTATAAATTTCAAAATTCTTAGGAAATTGATAACACATTTTTAGAGAATTTAAAAGAAATTGAAAACATTTGATCATAGATATTTGATTAAATTTGTACAGTTGTAAATATTTTACAATATTATCAAATTTCAAAATTGTTAGAAAATGGATAACAAATGTTTACAGAATTAAGAAGAAATTGAAAACATTTGATCATAGATATTTGATTAAATTTGTACAGTTGTAAATATTTTACAATATTTTCAAATTTCAAAATTGTTAGAAAATGGATAACAAATGTTTACAGAATTAAGAAGAAATTGAAAACTTTTGATCATAGAAATTTGATGACATTTGTAGAGTTGTAAATATTGTACAATGATATTTTCAAATTTCAAAATTGTTAAAAATGGATAACAAATGTTTACAGAATTAAGAAGAAATTGAAAACATTTGATCATAGAAATTTGATGACATTTGTAGAGTTGTAAATATTGTACAATGATATTTTCAAATTTCAAAATTGTTAAAAATGGATAACAAATGTTTAGAGAATTAAAAAGAAATTGAAAACTTTTGATCATAGAAATTTGATGACATTTGTAGAGTTGTAAATATTGTACAATGATATTTTCAAATTTCAATATTGTTAGAAAATGGATAACAAATGTTTAGAGAATTAAAAAGAAATTGAAAACTTTTGATCATAGAAATTTGATGAAATTTCTAGAGTTGTAAATATTGTACAATGATATTTTCAAATTTCAAAATTGTTAGAAAATGGATAACAAATGTTTACAGAATTAAGAAGAAATTGAAAACATTTGATCATAGAAATTTGATGACTTTTGTAGAGTTGTAAATATTGTATAATGATATTTTCAAATTTCAAAATAGTTAGAAAATGGATAACAAATGTTTACAGAATTAAGAAGAAATTGAAAACATTTGATCATAGAAATTTGATGACATTTGTAGAGTTGTAAATATTGTATAATGATATTTTCAAATTTCAAAATTGTTAGAAAATGGATAACAAATGTTTACAGAATTAAGAAGAAATTGAAAACATATGATCATAGAAATTTGATGACTTTTGTAGAGTTGTAAATATTGTATAATGATATTTTCAAATTTCAAAATAGTTAGAAAATGGATAACAAATGTTTACAGAATTAAGAAGAAATTGAAAACATTTGATCATAGAAATTTGATGACATTTGTAGAGTTGTAAATATTGTACAATGACATTTTCAAATTTCAAAATTGTTAGAAAATGGATAACAAATGTTTACAGAATTAAGAAGAAATTAAAAACATTTCATCATAGAAATTTGATGAAATTTGTAGAGTTGTAAATATTGTACAATGATATTTTCAAATTTCAATATTGTTAGAAAATGGATAACAAATGTTTAGAGAATTAAAAAGAAATTGAAAACATTTGATCATAGAAATTTGATGAAATTTCTAGAGTTGTAAATATTGTACAATGATATTTTCAAATTTCAAAATTGTTAGAAAATGGATAACAAATGTTTACAGAATTAAGAAGAAATTGAAAACATTTGATCATAGAAATTTGATGACTTTTGTAGAGTTGTAAATATTGTATAATGATATTTTCAAATTTCAAAATAGTTAGAAAATGGATAACAAATGTTTACAGAATTAAGAAGAAATTGAAAACATTTGATCATAGAAATTTGATGACATTTGTAGAGTTGTAAATATTGTATAATGATATTTTCAAATTTCAAAATTGTTAGAAAATGGATAACAAATGTTTACAGAATTAAGAAGAAATTGAAAACATTTGATCATAGAAATTTGATGACTTTTGTAGAGTTGTAAATATTGTATAATGATATTTTCAAATTTCAAAATAGTTAGAAAATGGATAACAAATGTTTACAGAATTAAGAAGAAATTGAAAACATTTGATCATAGAAATTTGATGACATTTGTAGAGTTGTAAATATTGTACAATGACATTTTCAAATTTCAAAATTGTTAGAAAATGGATAACAAATGTTTACAGAATTAAGAAGAAATTAAAAACATTTCATCATAGAAATTTGATGAAATTTGTAGAGTTGTAAATATTGTACAATGATATTTTCAAATTTCAATATTGTTAGAAAATGGATAACAAATGTTTAGAGAATTAAAAAGAAATTGAAAACTTTTGATCATAGAAATTTGATGAAATTTGTAGAGTTGTAAATATTGTACAATGATATTTTCAAATTTCAAAATTGTTAGAAAATGGATAACAAATGTTTACAGAATTAAGAAGAAATTGAAAACATTTGATCATAGAAATTTGATGACATTTGTAGAGTTGTAAATATTGTACAATGATATTTTCAAATTTCAAAATTGTTAAAAATGGATAACAAATGTTTAGAGAATTAAAAAGAAATTGAAAACTTTTGATCATAGAAATTTGATGACATTTTTAGACTTGTAAATATTTTACAATATTTTCAAATTTCGAAATTGTTAAGAACAGGATAACAAATGTTTAGAGAATTAAAAAGAAATTGAAAACTTTTGATCATAGAAATTTGATGACATTTTTAGACTTGTAAATATTTTACATTATTTTCAAATTTCGAAATTGTTAAGAACAGGATAACAAATGTTTAGAGAATTAAAAAGAAATTGAAAACTTTTGATCATAGAAATTTGATGACATTTGTAGACTTGTAAATATTTTACAATATTTTCAAATTTCAAAATTGTTAAAAATGGATAACAAATGTTTAGAGAATTAAAAAGAAATTGAAAACATTTGATCATAGAAATTTGATGACATTTGTAGAGTTGTAAATATTGTACAATGATATTTTCAAATTTCAAAATTGTTAAAAATGGATAACAAATGTTTAGAGAATTAAAAAGAAATTGAAAACATTTGATCATAGAAATTTGATGTAAGTTTTATGATGTTATAAAAAGGTATAAAGTTAAAAGATTATAGAGTTATAAAAATTTGGAAACATTTGTGACATTTTCAACATTCTTCAAAATAAATAATTACACCTTAAAACTTCACTAACGTAGTACAACAACAAAAATAATTATAACAATAATAATAATAATTGCAATAATTTCGTAGAAATGCAAAAATTGGCTAATATTCCTTAACAAATTCTACAACAATTCTTTAAAATCTAATAATAATAATAATAATAATAATTTGTTTATTGTAATCAACTTGCCAGACAAGTATTACAGAGTCAGTACTTTCAGAACTTATAGAAGTTAACAAACATTAAAACAAATTGAAGTACTTTTCATTAAAAAATATATATAAATTTCATAAAAACTTAACTCAAACTTAAAAAGTATTGCGAAATTACAAAATATTCCTACAATCACCAAAACAATCAAATATTTCTGTACAAATTAATAAAATATTTTGATATTTGATATTCTAATATTTGAGAAGTTACTTAAAAGTTTGCACAATCATAAATCTAAATAGTTAGTACATAAAAATCTTAAGAAATCACAATAATTTCGGAGAAATTACAGATATTCGCAAAACCATTTAAACAACAATCAACTTGACTCTTTATTTATTTTTATAATATATTTTTATTCAAAATTTCTATAAATTAAAAAAAAATTAAAATGTGACAAGGAATTATGATAGTTATATGTAATACAGCATAATTCTGTGTAATTAATTACATATTCATTAACAGTTTCAGAGGATTCTAAAGATTTGAAAGCATATAAAATTTCTTATGAAAATGATAAAAAAATTAAAGAGTACTACAAAAAATTTGAATCATGAAAATGTGAAACGCCATTTTTTTAAATTTTCAAGAAGATAACGAATACGAATTTAATGCAAAACTATTTTAATACCTTTTATAGTACGTATTGAATCAATTAGAAATACTATTCGACTAGGAACTTGATGGGATTAATCAAAATATTGAGGGGATAAATAATAATACTAAAAATGTAAGTCAGTTTAAATCAAAGAAAATTTTACAGTTTCGGAGGATTCTAAAGATTTTAAACCACTCAAATTTCTTTGGAAATTGACGACAATCTTTAGACAATTGAAAGAAGTTTAAAAACATTTAATCATGGAAATTTGATTAAAGTTTTAGCATTGTTTATAACACCCTAATTAAACCTTGGCTATAAAACTCTCTGAAACAATGGTTTATGAGAGTTGTAAAAATTTGAAGACATTTCTGATATTTTCAAGAATAAATAAAAATTCTACGCTAAAGAGGCAGCAGTGGAAAATCATTATTATACTTCTGCATACCATTATTACAGTATGTAGCAATATAATAATGATGTTGGACTGCTTAAAATTGCTTAAAAAATCTATAACAAAAATATAATATCTTATAATACTAGTAATACTATACTCTATATAATACTAGTATTTAACAAATGGGATAGGTAATACTTGGTGGATTATATTCAGATTAATTAAAACCTGTGTGATCTATATCTCTCTCTTACTAACCACCACATTTAGAAAACAGCCTCCAATTTGGATTTATGTTTCCAGGGCGGTTCGATGCCAAACACCAGCAGCAGTGTCCCATTCTTGCTAAGCAGCAGTATGCAGAGCATCCGGTCTCGTAGGCCATCTGCTGTGTTTGGAGGCTCTCAGGGCTCGGGCTTATTACAACAGCTAGGCTCCGGCATGGTAAGACTCACCTCTTCACACCAACCGAGCAACGGCCGAGCGTTCTCTAGTAGCACGGTTAGGAAATGCCCCTCCCTGAACATAACATTTAGCTGAATGTACGTACGTATGACCATGAATTAAACATTAAACTCCTGCTTCTACCACATACTCCGTCATTACTGTTTCGTGCATTCACCATCATTCACCAGCGGGGGCTATTGTTGGAAGAGTATAATAAGTTAATACTGCTATATAAGAAATTGCGACAAAATTTTTAAACTGCATATCAATGAATTTCTAAGAAATTCAAGGATATATAGAACTAGAGAACAGTAGTCCCCGCCTAATATATTTTTGATGTTCCAGTACCAGCTATTTGCCGGCCGCCAGTAAGCAACCCCAAGCCGATTTGAGCTCTTTATATGATTTTCTATCATTTACCTATGTTTTTATGGAACTTGCGTCCATGAAGACGAGAAGTGGCAATCCGAGTGACAATCACAGGCAACTGCACCATATCCAGCCTAAAAACCAATACATTATAACCTAATCATTGTATTGTAAGTGTCTCTTATTCAAAATGCACATTTCTCTGTTGCAAAAGCGACTTCACAATCCTGTTCATCTCAATCAAAATCTTAATCTATATTTTTCTCTTGGCTATCTACCGCACAATTTAAATATACTATAGAAAATATTCTACTGAGATATTAGCCGTCACTAAAATGTATGAAACAATATATTTTTATTCAAATGACTTAAAATAATAATCACATTTGGATTTTACAAAGTCAATATATAAAACGCCCAAACCAAATACCCTCATAAAAGTGTTCCTTTCAGTCGGCAGTAATATGTGCACATACTATACCTATTTCTTAATCAAAATACAATTAATCGTACCCTTCAGCCTTTGTGACCCTCGACAATCTTTGAGAATTACACTTTCATAAAATATTTTTTCATATTCCTTGTACGTGCATGTTTGTATATCAATGTTTGTAAGTGGAAAGATTCGAAGTTTATTGAGCACCTTTACTTTATTTTGCAAACCTATTTCTACCTTCAACAAAATTGCATTACACTTTCGCGGCTTGTTTATTTCCGTCTATTGCTCAATATGAATTATCTTGGTTCTACTTATCTTTAAGCGGCGTATGATTTTCAAATGTATCAATTCGTAAATGTTTGCCTTCGGACAATCTACAATTTAAACTACTCTATTACCAAATGATCTCAATGTCAATATTAATTTATAAGATTTAGAAATATCTCTCTGACTGGTTCATATCAACTTAATATTAGTAATTAATTTATAATACCTCAAACTAGATACAATAAGATATTTTTAATTCTTAATTCCAAAATATTTTATTGTATTTCCAAAATAACATTCTTCGATGTAAATAGAAACATAGTTCATGTATGTATTGTCAAATCAAAAACATAAATATATTATATACACATATATAGGAAGTACAAAAGTGAGAGTGTATTTGAATAAATTATTAAGGAATATTTCACTGTTACGAGATGCCCAAAATTTATTGATTTGTTCGTTATAGATTGATATAGCAAATATAAGAATATTCCTTAATTAATTTATTGTTCTATCATATCAAAACTGTAATAAGGGAAAGGATTATATTAAAATGTGATATGTTTAAAACAATTATGTATTTAATTTTACTGCCTACCATTACATTTTTTTTTCATGTACATTTCCTTTGGGACCGTAAGAGGGTTCACTGCACCATCGTCACGATCTCTCTGCAATAAATTTATAAATGAATATTATATAATTAATCAACTTCCATTATAAAAAACTTTCAAATATTTTTCTCGCCTGTATTTTTTTTATCAAGTTGCATGCATGAATTTTTCTGTTTTGCCTAATTATTTTTCATGTGTACCAACAATAGTGAGAATATTTTATTTTAATGTAAGATCATACCTTTCTACTGGAATATGTGTATGTTTTAGAAATATTAGTGTTCTGGAAATTAATATTTTTCAAATATTCCATCGCTTCTTTGTTATTACCCTTCTTCACTTCTTTTGCGACTTTTACTAAGGTGCTGTATAAAAATGCTGCACTATGAGTATCCAATTGTTTCGCAGGTATACCTTGTGATAAATTCGACAGTAACATATAGCAGTCTCTAAAATATTGATCAAATTAGAAATAAATTTTAAAATATCAAATTTTTGAATACTTGAGATTGACATCGCCTTCTTTTCTGTCCTCGAAGAGGGCAATATATTTAAGTGCTCGAACGACTGGTGCTAATTCAGTATAATCTGTGTATTTTCGCATGATATCCGTCCACCGCTGAATAGGAGAATCATCTGATTTTTCTTCTGGGTCGTAATTTGCAAGGCGTTCGTATCTTGCTATCATGATGTTTATGTCGTATATTGATTTTAAAGGAAGCTCGTTTAGAATCGATTCGATCTGTGTGGGCCCATGTTTCTTCAAAGCTTCTAACAGTTGTGTCTTTTGTTCTTGAGTCCATTCAGACATCTAAAAGTATATGCGAGATATAGATATGCTATGCATTATAATATATTACATTAAAAAAAAAAATTGTCTGGACATAATTTTTACTACACAAACAATATACAATTGTACAATATACAATATACAAACAATATACAATCGGTGTTACTTGCAAAGTAGGTTATGTTCAGTTATGTTACAATATTTATAATTAGTCCATAATTTGATTGAAGCAGAATTAAAATGCTTAACGTTATGAGTAACATGTATAATGGTAATTGAAATATATTTGAATTAACTTACTGTTGTGTTTCTGATGAGAAAATAAAGCAATATTTATTCTAAAACGTCCAGACAATCAAATTAGGCAACATAAACAGCAAATAGAATCATCTAGCGCAGTTACGCACTCTCTGGGGATTACTACGAACACAATTGCAGCTACCTAAAGGCAAAACCGTAGGATGGCGCCACTAAATTAGTTGATTCAGCCCCTTTCAGATATGCATGATTTTTACTAGGGCGTCTACTTGGTTGCATCTATTCTTTAACGTTTATAGAATATACGCAACCAAATATACGTTTTGAGTCAAAGTTTTGCCCAAATATGGTCTATAAATGATCCGTATATATGCAAAAAAGACATTTGACACGTCCAGTCTAGCACCAGATGTGAAAATCTGTAAAATTTTCAACTCCAACTGTTGAAATCTGACATATTTTTCAGCTGAACTCCGCAAATATGTCAAATTTTCATTTGAAATTGTTAATATTTATCAAATTTTCATATGCATCTATCTAAATCTATAATTTTTTTAACTACACCTGCTAAATTTTGTCAAATGTACAGCCCTAGTACATTCAGCAATTGAAATTGTTAACATTTATCAAATTTTCATAAGCATCTATCTAATTCTATGAATTTTTTAACTTCACCTGCTAAATTTTGTCAAATATACAGCTCTTGTACATTCAACAATTGAAATTGTTAAAATTTATCAAATTTTCATATGCATCTATCTAAATCTATAAAGTTTTTAACTTCACCTGCTAAATTTTGTCAAATGTACAACTATAACAATTGAAACCTGGTATATGATCTTGCCACTCTCAAACTATTAGTATTAGTTGTGAAAATCTGTATAATTTATAAGTACAACTATCAAAATCTGTCAAATTCTAAAATATGCTCCAAATCTGTAAAAATGTTGAGTGCAACTATCAAAATTTGCCATATAATTACCTCTGGTTTTGAAAATTTGCCAAATTTACAAGTTTGACGTGTAAATCAAATTTTCAACAGTACTCTGCCAATGTATATTGTGATTGGTGAACACCTTTTGGCAATTTTTATTTTCGTGCATAATGTAGCCATATTATAATAATACCATATTATATTATAATATGGTATTATTATTCATTGTTATTGTTATTCTTGTTATTATTATGTAACTGTGACTGTCAAAAAATGTTCAACTGTAACTCAACAATTTGTAGCATTAGCTGTGAAAATCTTTAAATAATTAACTCCACCTGATGAATTCTGCCAAATTTTTGCAAATAGAAACTTTCAATCAAAATGGTTTAAATCTTAAGAGACAGAGCTATTTACAAATGTTAATAGATACAGTTGAAATTTTGATAAATTTAAACACTTTCAATTGAAAATTTAACATATTTGAAGAGTTCTGTTGACTGAAATTGTCAAAATATTGTCAACTGTATCTCAGCAGTTTTCAGCACTAGCTGTGAAAATCTCTAATAAAACTAACTCCTACTAATTAAATCTGCTAAATTTTTGCCAAACCGAACTCTCCAAATGTATTAACTTTTCAATCAACATGGTCCAAATCTTAAGAAATAGAGCTGTTAACCGATTTTGATAGATGCAGTTGATAATTTGATAAATTTTTACATTTTCAATTGAAAATTACCATATTTGAAAAGTTCTGTTGGACAATATGTTGTATGTCGACAGTTGGATTGAAAATATTTCCGATTTTTGAACGAACCGTCTAAAGCTGTACAATTTTTAGCTCCAGTAGTCAATTTTTTATTTTTTTTAAGCATATCTCTCATATCTTTTAGTGCAACCATCAAAATCTGCAAAATTTTTTTCATCTGCGACTGTCAGAATGTATAATTTATTTAAGTGAAGCAATTGAAATCCGAAGTTTAGAAGAAATTCATATAATATCGTAGATTTCACGTTTTTCTGTTATGCCTTTTCCATTTTTTTTCTTAACGCAAGAATTTCTATGATTTCTTGATCTGATTTTCCAATTTTTATCAGTTTTTGGTTTTTTTAAGTGAAGCAATTGAAATATGAAATTTATTTCATACTGTAGAATTTCCACATATTTTCTGTTATGCCTTCTTCAATTTTTTTTTAATGCGTACGAATCTATGATTTCTAGATCTACTGTTCCAATTTTTATGTTATCATTTATCATCATCAATAAGAAAACAGAAAACATCCTAAGTTTTAATCGTCCGTTTCATCATACATCATCAATTATCATCAATCATCAATCATAAATTTTAATCATCCATTCTTGTTCAAATTCAATGTTATAAATGTGATGTAAATCAAATGATCTAAATATCAAAAAGGCAAATAAATCATATTTTTAGTTCAACTATCAAAATCTGCAAAATTTCCATCTGCGACTGTCAAAATCTATAATTTGTCTAAGTGAAGCAATTGAAATCCGAAATTAAGAAGAAATTTATTTATTATCACAGAATTTCACGTTTTTTCTGTTATTCCTTTTACAATTTTTTATTAATACGTAAGAATTTCTATGATTTCATGATCTACTCTTCCAATTTTGATGAGTTTTTGGTTTATTTAAGTGAAGCAATTGAAAGCTGAAATTTAGAATTTATTTATTCAAGAACGTAGAATTTCCAAGTTTTTCTATTATGGTTTCTTCATTTATAAATATAAATATCAAAAAGTCAAATAAATCATATTTTTTAGTGCAACCATCAAAATCTGCAAAATTTTCATCTGCGACTGTCAAAATCTATAATTTATTAAAGTGAAGCAATTGAAATCCAAAATTTAGAAGATATTTATTTAATATCGTAGAATTTCACGTTTTTCTGTTATGCTTTTTCCATTTTTTTTAAATACATAAGAATTTCTATGATTTCTTGATCTGCGTTTCCAATTTTTATGAGTTTTTGGTTTATTTAAGTGAAGCAATTGAAATCTGAAATTTAGAAAAAAATTGTCAAATACCGTAGAATTTCCATGCTTTTTTCTGTTATGCCTTCTTATTTTTTTTTAATACATAAGAATTTCTATGATAAATTGATCTGCTTTTCCAATTTTGATGAATTTTTGGTTCATTTTAGTGAAGCAATTGAAATCTGAAATTTAGAAGAAATTTATTTAATACTGTAGAATTTCCACGATTTTTCTGTTACACCTGTTTCAATTTTTTTTTAATACGTAAGTATGTCTATGATTTATTGATTTGCTTTTTCAATTTTTTTTCAGTTTTTGGTTTATTTAAATGAAGCAATTTAAATCTGAAAATTAGAAGAAAAAAAGTTAAATACCGTAGAATTTCCACGCTTTTTTCTGTTATGCCTTCTTATTTTTTTTTTAATACATAAGAATTTCTATGATAAATTGATCTGCTTTTCCAATTTTTATGAATTTTTGGTTCATTTAAGTGAAGCAATTGAAATCTGAAATTTAGAAGAAATTTATTTAATACTGTAGAATATCCACGTTTTTTCTGTTATGCCTCCTTAAATGTTTTTAAATACCTAAGAATTCCTATGATTTCTTGATCTGCTTTTCC
The DNA here is from genome assembly GCA_951805005.1 of Othius punctulatus. NCBI lineage: Eukaryota > Metazoa > Arthropoda > Insecta > Coleoptera > Staphylinidae > Othius > Othius punctulatus. Next base: position 6,323,413 of record OX638138.1, on the reverse strand, counting down.
AATTTTGATGAGTTTTTGGTTCATTTCAGTGAAGCAATTGAAATCTGAAATTTAGAAGAAATTTCTTTAATACCGTAGAATTTCCACCATTTTCTGTTAAACTTTTTTTATTTTTTTTTAATATGTAAGTATTTCTATGATTTCTTGATATGCTTTTCCAATTTTTTTTCAGTTTTTGGTTTATTTAAATGAAGCAATTGAAATCCGAAATTTAGAAAATAATTGTTAAATACCGTAGAATTTCCACGCTTTTTTCTGTTATGCCTTCTTATTTTTTTTTAATACATAAGAATTTCTATGATAAATTGATCTGCTTTTCCAATTTTTATGAATTTTTGGTTCATTTAAGTGCAGCAATTGAAATCTGAAATTTAGAAGAAATTTATTTAATACTGTAGAATATCCACGTTTTTTCTGTTATGCCTCCTTAAATGTTTTTAAATACCTAAGAATTCCTATGATTTCTTGATCTGCTTTTCCAATTTTGATGAGTTTTTGGTTCATTTCAGTGAAGCAATTGAAATCTGAAATTTAGAAGAAATTTCTTTAATACCGTAGAATTTCCACCATTTTCTGTTAAACTTTTTTTATTTTTTTTTAATATGTAAGTATTTCTATGATTTCTTGATATGCTTTTCCAATTTTTTTTCAGTTTTTGGTTTATTTAAATGAAGCAATTGAAATCTGAAATTTAGAAAATAATTGTTAAATACCGTAGAATTTCCACGCTTTTTTCTGTTATGCCTTCTTAATTTTTTTTAATACATAAAAATTTCAATGAAATATTGATCTGCTTTTCCAATTTTGATGAGTTTTTGTTCATTTAAGTGAAGCAATTGAAATCTGAAATTTAGAAGAAATTTCTTTAATACCGTAGAATTTCCACCATTTTTCTGTTACACTTTTTTCATTTTTTTTTTAATACGTGAGTATTTCTATTATTTCTTTATATGCTTTTCCAATTTTTGTTCAGTTTTTGGTTTATTTAAATGAAGCAATTGAAATCTGAAATTTAGAAAAAAATTGTCAAATACCGTAGAATTTCCACGCTTTTTTCTGTTATGCCTTCTTAATTTTTTTTAATACATAAGAATTTCTATGATAAATTGATCTTCTTTTCCAATTTTTATGAGTTTTAGGTTTATTTAAGTCATAAGTGAAGCAATTAAATCTGAAATTTAAAACAAATTTATTTAATACCGTAGAATTTCCACAATCTTTCTGTAATGCCTTATTCAGTATTTTTTAATACGTAATAATTTCTATGATTATTTGATCTGCTTTTCCAATTTTTGTCAGTTTTTGGTTTATTTAAGTGAAGCAGAGTGAAGTTTAAGTGAAGTGAAGCATTGAAATCTGAAATTTAGAAGAATTTTATTTAATACCGGAGAATTTCCACAATTTTTCTGTAATGCCTTATTCAGTTTTTTTTTAATACGTAAGAATTTCTAAGATTACTTGATTTGATTTCCAATTTTTATGAGTGTTAGGTTTATTTAACTGAAGCAATTGAAATCTGAAATTTTGAAAAACATTGCTATATACCGTAGAATTTCCACGTTTTTTTCTGTTATGCCTTCTTATTTTTTTTTAAAACGTAAGAATTGCTACGATTTCTTGATCTGCTTTTCCAATTTTTATGAGTTTTTGGTTTTTTTAAGTGAAGCAACTGAAATCTGAAATTTAGAAGAAATTTATTTAATACCGTAGAATTTCCACGATTTTTCTGTAATGCCTTATTAACTTTTTTTAATACGTAAGAATTTCTATGATTTCTTGATCTGCTTTTCCAATTTTTATGAGATATTCATATTCCATCGGCATGTTTTTAATACTATAAAATTTACATGCCTTCTTTATACGCTATTCAGATTTCCTTGACTTTTCAGATTCTGGAAATGTATTTAATACTGTAGAATTTCCATGATTTTTTTATATTTTAAGAAACAACTAAAATTACATAATTTCAATCAAACTTGATGAAAAATGATTGCTTTCTATTTTCATTCAAATATTGTATTTATTACGAAAAATTTGCAATTTTCACTATAATGTTCTAATTTATATTCAACATTTTACAAATTCCAAAGAAATGTTATAAATTTTAATTATTATTTCATAATTTCTACAGAAATATTGAAATTCGTCATCAAAATGTCGCTATATTCATCGTAATATTATCACTATTTATGAGGTTTTCGAGGAAATATTGTAATTTGTGATGAAAATAACGAAAATTTCATAGTTTGTATTGATTTTTTTAAATCTATAACAATATATGTAACACTTTTCATTATATTTTTTGCATATATCCATGAAATCTTTATGAAAATAATAATAATATATGAAAAATAATAATAATCAATGAAAACAACTATGTAAGGAATATGTTTTCTGGGGAAAGCCGATATAATTTCCAACTAATAATTCGCAAGATATATAAATCTTTGTTATTTATAAAATGTATTTGTATTTGTATTTGTATTATTTGTATTTGTATTTGTATAAAAATATATAACTTTTATGTAGTTGATAATTTTTGACTGAAACCTATTTATTTATTCACATTTCATGTATTAGCTACAAGTACCTACATAATTTGAACTCAAAAATTTGCAAATAATGGGAATAGGAAAGGTTATAGAAATTTTAATGCATATTTTTTGTATTCTTCATGACTTTTTTTAAATGAGTTTAGGTTTTTCATGAAAAGTCTGTATGCTCTTAAAATTGTCCTAAAGAAATAGTTTAGATTGTATGCAGTGTTGGAATAAATCATGATTTAAAAAAAATATAACAAAAATCAATGATTAAAAAAAATCAATTAAATAATGATTTATTTGGTTTATTTGATTTATTTATATTTCTGCCAGTTGTGATGTGATTTATACCAATTGATTTACATCACGATATAAATCATATGATTTCGTTTTAATAAATTCTAAAATTTGAACAGGAATTGATGTTAAAAAAATAATTAGTGTATTTGTTTTGGTGATGGACCAAAAAATGGAAGAAAAGAAAAATATTTTACTTACTTACAGTTGTCCAGTTATCTACTTTAAGGCATGCTAACTCTATAGTTACATAAAATTATTCATTGTTCACTAATTGGAATGCACAAACAGTGCCAAAACAATGATTAATTAAAAAAAACTCAATTTTGATTTAAATCAAAGATTTCTTTTAAAAAATCAGTTGATTTAAATCATGATTTAAATGAATTTAAATCATTTGATTTAAATCACACCAATCCTGAATGTATGTAATTCAAATTAAAAAAAAAAAAAAAAAAAGTTTTCTATCTGTTGCAAACTCTCAAAGAAACATTGTATAAACATGTATAAAACACGTATTGTAGCTATTGGCGCTTCATATCTGTAACACTGTAGCTATTTGAATAAACGTATTATTATTATTATTATTGTTAAACTGTGACTTTTATAAAGGTTTCAAAATCTATTCATCCATTATTCTTATAGTGGTGTTTATTTAAACTTGTTACATTTTCTATACTGATATACAATACAATACGAATCAAATATACAACAAACATTGTTTATCTTTACCGTGCACATAAAATAATGATCGAAATGCTGTTTTAACATTTTGACTGTTTAGTTTTATGTAAATTGAATTCATCGGCTTTATTTCTTGCATCTGCATTTTCTGTTAGTTCTTGATTTTGGTGCTCTGTAAAACAATCTTGGAATATATTTTCACAAAATTTGGAAATAACGTGGCTACCTTTTAATTCTTACATCATGCCATTTGTTGAATGCATCCAGCAGGGCTACCATTCGTTCAAATGACAAAATTTTCTTCTGGAAATTTATTATTGTCTTCGCGATGTTGGTGTAATTATAATTGCACGTTTTCATTTGCCTACGACGGTTTTTTGCCTTTTTTACTCTCCTGCTTCTTAACTGTTTACGATATTTGCGTTTATTCGGTTGTTTGTTGCAAGGTTTTGCCATTTTTATTGTTCTTCGTATTTCGAGTTTTTACACAAAATTACCTCCTGTGTGGATATTTAATTATTCGACGATATCTTCAGGCACGTTCGTCATTGGTAAGATTGTACCATGTAATGTAGGTAATTGGGTATTTGCTGGAAATGCCCAAACTTTGGTCAAAAATATTAAGTACGACAAATTTTGATTTCTGAAAATTATTTCATTGTGACATATGTCATTACATATTTTGTCCTTCAAGTTAGGTTGCTTGGTAATTGACACAGATGTGCACTAATTGTTGAGATTGCATTAATTTATTATCGTATCTAATTTTGAATCTGATTATAACTAATATTATTTCGGCAAAAGCACCTCTGTTGTCAATAGTCAGTTAGGGATAATATCCCTAACCAATACGTTCACTACTACTAATAACATGAGCTAAAATAGTAGCTAAATAATCCTATAAAGGACATAGGCCCGTATCTATAGTTAGTAGTTAGCATGAGTTCGACTCAAGTCGTATATTTGGTTGCATATTTTCTATAAATATTTGTGTACCAAACGCAACCAAATATACGCAAATATACGACTTGATCATAAGTTCGAATCAAGTCGTATATTTCGATGCGGATTCTCTATAATCGTTTATTCTATAATCGACTTGAGTGGAACTCTTGCTCAAGTTCGGACTATAAATACCGAGGATAATGTTTTATATATGTAAAATCGATAGATTTTGTAATCATTAATTAATTAATTTATTATTTAAAAACATAAAACATAATTTCAGGTGGTTTTAATAAGTACTTACTCGTATTTATTTTTATTTATTATATTATTTATTTTTATCGCCTAATAATAATAAAAGAAATAAAAACCTTATAAAAACAACCTTAAATATATATAACTCATAATTATGGATAAAACCTTAAACTTAATAAACCATAATAGTATTAATATCAATATTAATAAATAATTATATTTTTGTTATAGTTTTATCCATTTTAAATACCAGTTATTATTATATTATATTAATTTTCTTCTTTTTCTTCTTTTTCTCTAGAAAAAACAACATAATAAAATAATTATATAATAATATGTAATATTAATAACATAATAATACCGCTACAGTTGATATAGTATTAAGTATAGCTAGAGTTTATTATTATTAAGTTCAATAGATATTTATGGTATAAGTGAATAAAGTCGAATTTTATCCACAAAAAAATAGTTTAGCACAAGAGGCGAAGGCGAGTGTGGTAATGTTTTCGAGAATTCTTAACAGATTTTAAAGAAATGTGATTTTTATTGAAATTTTATTGCTGATCAGATTCTTGAGCGGTATTAAAAATGCATTCATAAATTCTTCAACAAAATGTTATCCATAATTATGACAATTTTTCATATACTTTAAACAGGAAATGTTATTGTTTCATTTGAACTTGCGGATTTTGTTTTATAAAACGATCGTGGTATTAAAAAATCCTTAAAAAAATATGTATTATAATAATGAAGTATTTGGAATTTTTTCGCAAAACTTTGTAAACATAACCACGAAATTTGGATGTTTTTATAGATTTTGTAATTTTTATACTTTTAGAGTTAGAATGTTTAATCTAAACTTTGGATTCGAGCCTTTCATTTCATTTCATTTCATCATTTATTTGTATTGTGACTCTAAATAGAAAAATCTAAATCTCTTTTGGATCATTCTCAATGACTTTTGATTTTCATTTTGTCATAAAAACATTCAAAATATATATTGTTTTAATTTACATAAAACCTATTCATTTAGGTAGACCAAAGAAACCCAGAGAAAGAGAACAAAATATTGGAGTTTTACGATACGCGGAATTCCACAAAAAAAAAAGAATTGATTTTTTTTATTTAACAAAACATACCAAAGTATTATCGATTTTTCAAAAATATATTTGGGATTTTTTTGAAATACCGAATAACATGCACAACTTGTTTAATTATAGTTTTTGTTAAATTTGAATAAAATGGTAACGATTTAAATCACATGATTTTTTTAAATAAATACTTGAATTTGAACAAGAATGGATGATTAAAAAAATAATCAGTGTATCTGTATTAAAACCAATTTTAATACCGATTTGATTAACACAAAACATACCAAAGTATTATCGAATTTTTTAAAATATATTTGGGATTTTTTTTGAAATACCGAATAACATGTTCAACTTGTTTAATTATAGTTTTTATTTGATTTTAATAAAATTGGTAACGATTTAAATCTCATGATTTTTTTTAATATATTCTTGAATTTAAACAAGAATGGATGATCAAAAGAATAATCGGTGTATCTGTATTGAAACCAATTTTAATACCGATTTGATTAAAATCGAATAAATACTATATTTGAGGCGGAAAGACCCCATATGGGGTCGATAGCCCAATAAAGATCGATTATATATATATATATATATATATATATATATATATATATATATATATATATATATATATATATATATATATATATATATATATATATATACTATATTTATTATAAATCACGATTTATTTGATTTTTTTAAATCATTGATTATTGATTTTTTTTTATAATGAATTATTCCAACCCTGGTTTTAAATGGACGACATTAAGATATACGACCAGATAATTAATTACCCTCTTTAAATGCAAAGCCCAATTTGTACCAGATTGATCGTAAATAAAAAGGGCCATTATGATCTATGATTACTAAATTCACCCATTTGCGATCGTACCTAATTTTTTTCGAAACAAATTTATGAAGGAGCATCTATAATTCTCACCAAAAATTGCAATGGACACAGAAATATTACAAAATTTAACAAAAATATTCAAAATCTTAATAGATTTTTTAGAATAGTTAATTTTTATATGGAATTTTTACGCATCATGCAACTGAAATTGCCCAAAAAAATGAAATACAGTACAAAAATTGCAAAATGTTAAGGGATTCTTTAGTTAATTTTTTTTAGGAAATATTATGGAGTTATCAGAGGTATAGAAATTCTCAAAAAAATGGTGTGATAAACAAAAACCAACAAAATGTAACAAACATTACAAAATATTTGGGTATTTTTTAGAATACATAATTATTTCGCATGAAAATGTTATGGAATCTACTCCTGATTCTGATTGATTGTTACGTAGTCTAAAATCTACGTTTTTTTTTTCGAAAGAAACTTATAAAGGAGCATCTAGAATTCTCACAAAAAAAGTAATGAACACAGAAATATTACAAAATTTAACAAAAAATTTCAAAATCATAAAAGATTGTTTGGAATCGATAATTTTTACATGGAATTGTGTTCATTCCATCATGCGGAGTATTGAAATTGCCCAAACAAATAAAATAAAATACAAAATTTGCAAAATTTTTAGGGATATTTTAGTTTTGCGATCGAACCTATTTTTGTTTTAACAAATTTATGAAGGAGCATCTAGAATTCTCACAAAAAATTGTAATGAACACAGAAATATTACAAAATTTAACAAATATGGTCAAAACCTTAAAAGAATTTTTAGAATCGTTAATTTTTATAAGGAATTGTTACGGAATCATGCGGAGTACTAAAATTGCCCAAGAAAATGAAGTATAACATAAAAATTGCTAAATTTTAAGGGATTCTTTGGTTAAGTTTTTTTAGGAAATATTATATAGTTATGAGAAGTATCGAAATTCTAAAAAAAATGGTGTGAAACAGAAAAAAAAACAAAATGTAACAAAAATTACAAAATCTTTGAGGATTGTTTAGTATAGGTACATATATTTTTTGCATGAAAATGTTATGGAATCTACTCCTGTTTTTGATCATGCGGAGTATCAAAATTGCCCAAAAAATGAAATAAATCCCAAAAATTGCAAAATTTAGATTTTTTATAGCAAATATTATGGAGTTATGAGAAGTATCCAACTTCTCCAAAACAAATCTTTAGTTATTTTTTTATGGAAATATTATTGAGTTATGAGAATCGAAATTCTCAAAAAAAAATGGTGTGAAACAAAAACCAATTAAATATAACAAGAATTACAAAATCTTTGAGGATTTTTTATAATATATCAATTTTTTGCATGAAAATGTTATTGTATCTACTCCTGCTTCTGATCATGCGGAGTATCGAAATTGCCCAAAAAAATTAAATAAACCACAAAATTGCAAAATTTAAGGGTTTTTTTATCGGAAATATTATGGGAGTTATGAGAAGTATAGAAACTCTCCAAAAAATGGTGTGAAACACAAAACTTACAAAATGTAACAAAAATTACAAACTCTTTGAGGATTTTATAGAATACATAAATGTTTTGCATGAAAATGTTATGAAATCTACTCTTGATTCTGATTGATTCCTACGTAGTTTGAAAACTGTATTTATAAATATTAAGTAATTGCCAAATTTTGCGCCAAATTATGATTTTATTAAAATTATTAAGTATTTGCGAAATTTTGTGCAAAATGATGATTTTATTGGAATTATTGAAATTAAGCAAGAGATGGTTTTTATATATGAATTTTCGCCCTTCATTTGACAAAGCTTTTGCAATTTTGTAAAGTTTTTATGCAATTCCTAAGATAAGTGATAAGTGATAGGATTCCTAAGATAAGTGAAAAATTTTCCAAAAATTTTCTTTTCAAATAGTTTTTGAATTAGAAATATGTATTATTATGGTGTAGATTGATACACATTTATCCATAAATATGTCGAAACGTTTATTTAAATAGTTTTTCAATTAATTTTGCCCTTCTTTTGACAAAGCATTTGCAATCTATTCAAAAACTATTTAAACAAATGTTTCGACATATTAATGGATAAATGTGTACCATAATAATACATATTTCTAATTCAAAAACTATTTGAAAAGAACTTTTTTTAAAATAGTTTTTCAATTAGAAATATTTATTGTGTAGAATTATATACATATGTCCATAAATATGTTGAAACTTTTCTTTAAATAGTTTTTGAATTAGAAATATTTATTGTGCTAGAATGATACACATTTTACACGTATCAATGGAAGTCAATGGAATATTTTTCACTTATCTTAGGAATCCTAAAATTACCTTAAAACTTTACAAGATGGCAAAAGCTAAAAAAAAAAAAGCTTAAGCAGAAATTTCTGGAAATCTAAATAAACAAAAAAAATTATAATTATGTCAACTAATTTTTATAGTAGTTAGTAGTTAGTAATTAATGTCAAATTCATTTTTATGTATTAGTTGTTAGAATTTTTTTTATGGAAATATTATGCAATTAATTGCTACGTAATTTATTTTCTGTAGATTATACAGGGTGAGTATACGGTAGGAACCACCTGTCTGGAGCCTTTATTATTGTTTTTAGAAAAATAGTTTTGAACGAAAGTTTAATGGCTAATTATTTGCCACAATTTTATGGTTTTCAATTGTTTTTTGTGACGCGTGACTTTCTGAAAATGGCGTCATTGATACTATTTTTAAATGGTAACCTAATTTTTTCAATTGAGCAATTAAATAGCATTTGTTTTTGTCTTCACGAATATGTTACGCTTATATACGCTTATATAGAGCATAATATTGAAGATATTAAGGAAATAAAATTTATTTTTAAATATTTATAAAAAAATAATAATATAATAATAAATAATATTTTTTTAAACTAATAATAACTTATTTCTATTAGGATTTTTTATTAGGATGAGGTTGCATAACAAAAATTTCTAAGAAAATCGAGTTTTATACCGGATGACAAAAATGTGAAAAATTAGAGACTGCTTTGGAAAACAAATAACACAAGTTGATTTACTAATGTCAGTTTTTGAAATTAATCATTATTCATCTAAATTTATTGAATTTTATAAGAAGGAGATGGTTTGTTTAAATACGAATTCGTATTTGAAAAAACGATTTACTAATGTTTTATTTTTGATTCCCGAAAATTAAAAAAAAAACTCTCCGCGGGATTCTGAAACGCTATTATATAAATAACTAGTTTTCATTTCTGCTATTTATAATACATACATAATACCACTCTTGACGGCCTTGTGGTTTTTCCAGCTACTATTTAATCCGTTCATCAAATTAGCTGTATTGTATAGATGTACTTGTGTAACATAATTGATAATTTTGCTGACGAAATTAGTAAATAAATATTTAGTTTAAATAAAATATACTCTCAGTACTTTATTAATTTCTTAATATAAATTTATATCACAACTTACAAAGTCTTACTAAAAAGTACGTATACTTCATTTGTTTCTTAGAAATAATTATCCATATAATAGAGATATGCAGAGACAATATATTACCAGTCAATGTGATCACCATGCAAGTAATGGTCCCAAGTTTTTATTTCTTTGTACACATTAATATGAGGGCTGATTTATAAATTTCTTACGCTATGTTGTGGCATTGCTGTCGCTATGGGCGTTTTCAAGAGTGTTCAATGCGTGTTGAAAATGCCCATAACGATAGCATTGTCACAGCGTAGAATTGCATTTATGAATCAGCCTTTAGAGTACTATACATTTCATTATGACTACTTAATCTTAGAGAGTTTTCCAATTACAACACAATGCTCTAAGAGTAATACATTTCATTATGACTACTAAATCTTATTTCGAATTACAACACAATGCTATAAGAGTAATTTTGCAGCGTCAACCATATTATGGGATAATCGATCATATAAATAAAATTCCAATAAACCCTATTCCAATGCAAAATTGGTGAATATATTACCCATTTATAGTGATAAATATAATATATTCCAACCTTTCCAATATAAATGTTACCAACTAAACCAATTCAAAAGTTATGTCCCACGTCTGGAGCATTTTTTGCAACGTAGCTCTGAGATAATACAGCAATTCTCTGAGATAATACAGCAATTCTCTGAGATAATACAGCAGATTCAAATACTGCTGTATTATCTCAGATAATTCTGCGAGACTACTGAATTTTTTTCCAGCAGTATGAGATATTACGACGTATGTCGTATATTACGAGGTATGCCGTACATTACGTACAGTCATGCTCACATAAATCTAGTACAAGTAATAAGGTTACAATAGGAATTTTATATAGCAATGTCAAATTTGTACTAGATTTATATGAGCATGACTACAAAAGCATATTACGACTGGATTTTATTCTTGTGAACTTCATTATCAACTTTGTGAAGGTCTTGTGAACTTCATTGTCAACTTTGTGAAGGTCTTGTGAACTTCATAATCAACTTTGTGAAGGTCTTGTGAACTTCATAATTGGTGTTCCACCTCAGATCTTCCCAGGAATAAGCCGATGTCTTCCAAATTTGGGCAGTCCATTATAATGCATAGCCTGTTTCGTCATCAATTGCGTCCAACTTCACCACAAATATTAAAACAACCGATAACACTATCAGGAAGAAAACTGCGGTCACTATTAGAAACGTGCGGCGTTTGTTCGCGCAATATCCACTTGAATCGTCACCATTTTCAGATGACAGACTCTCCGATTGACTGAAACTTCCTGCAAAATATAACTGTTTTTATAATATGCACGTCATAATTTATGGTCCTCACCTCTTTTATCGCGAAGAGATATGTATCCTCTGTACCGTGAATTTATTCTGATCATTTTCATTTTTATGGAACTATTGGGTGTTCATTGAGAGACGCGAATTTTCAAGCAGCACTGAGAATTTGCACGTCCGTATGATAGTCGACGCACCCAATAATAAACAATTCTAAAAATATTCATGAGTACGCGTATTTGAATACGAATTTCTTTGACGCAGGCATGTGTGAATATATTATATAAACACGTTATTGTGCATAAATTTATTTGAATATATACAAATATGTTTGAAGTACTAAATATTGTAAAAATAGTAGTCACCTGCTATTATGGGAATCCGTGATTTTGTTACTATTTGTTGGTATTCTTGGATTTGTTATGGAATTTCACAAAGTCATTTGAATTCTCAACACTAATTTTGCTGGATTTGTCTCATTCGCTATGGCAATATCAATTTTTAATTAATTTTACCTACTTGCGTCTTCATCCTCTTGTCTTGAAATATAATAATTATTCGTCATTCACAATGTCTTCATTATCTATTTATTAATTAATATATACAGGGTGAGCTTTTTTCATTTTAAGCATTCTCGGAACCATAAGACATAGAAATTCGGTTAAATTAGGAAAGAGTTGTCATTAAGAGCTTATGGAAGAAATGCTTTTGTTTTTTGAAAAAAAAAACACAGTTTTTTAGTTACAATTCAAATTTGTCTTAGAGGAAAAATTATCCTTTTCAAAAATGTCAAGGCCAACTATGACCGACTATGATAAAATTTGTATTACAACTCAAAAACTGTGAATTTGTTTTTTTTTTCAAAAAACGCATTTTGTACAAAATTGACAAAACAATAGAGATTTTTTTCCAAAAAACTTACTGAGGAAAGTTGGTCGGAGTCACGAGTCAATGAGTGCCATTTCAAAAAATAAAGCTTGTAATATAACTCAAAAACTGTGTATATGTTTTTTTCAAAAAACAAAAGCATTCTTGCATAAGCCCTAAAAACGATAACTATTTTACTAACTTTGGTGTATTTTCCATTTATTCCGGATATGTTTTTCAATATTATTAAATAAATTTCCTCACAAATTTGCAGAGATATTTTTTCCAAAACAATTTATAGAGATAAGTTGTTCGAGGCCAAGAGTCAAATGATTGCTTTTTACACAAAATAAAGTCAAATTTGTTTTGGGTTATAAGACAATATTGTGTTTTCAAACTTAATTTGTATTTTCAAAAAACAAAAGCATTCTTGCATAAGCTCTAAAAACTACAATTGGTTTACAGACTTTGGTGTATTTTCCATATATTCCGGATATGTTTTTCAATATTATTATATAAATTTCCTCAAAAATTTGCAGAGCTTATAGATAATATAAATTCTATACCTAAAAGTTTTCTGGTATTTTAAGAATATTTTCTTATAGTTGGTCATACAGTGTATTTCATTTGAAATGGTAACACCTCAGTAACTTTTAATTTTTTTTGTGGATTTAAAAGAACTTTTTTTTAGATTGTGAAGCTTATGAAGCTCTGTTGAATGGGTGAACTACATTTTAGTTTAAATAAATAACAGGCGAACTGTGTTAAAAAATTAACACAAAAAATTGAAAAAAGCACATTAGAGATATTTTTCCAAAACAATTTATTCAGAAAAGTTGTTTGTGGTCACGAGTCAAATGACTGCATTTTATACAAAATTGTCACAATATATTAGAGATTTTTTTTCCAAATCAACTTACTGACAAAAGTTGGTTGGAATCACGAGTCAAATGACTACCAGTTAAAAAAAATAAGTTTGTATTATAACTCAAAAACTGTGTATTTGTTCTTTCAAAAAATAAAATCATATCTTGTATATGCTCCAAAAACGATAACTGTTTTACAAATTTTGTTGTATTTTCCATATATTCCGGATATGTTTTTCAATATTATTAAATAAATTGCCTCAAAAACTTGCAGAGATTATAAAGATAATATAAATTACCTAGAAGTTTTCTGGTATTTTGAGAATATTTCCGTATAGTTGGTCATACATGGCCATACATGGTCATGTTATTTTTTAACTAAATTTTTCATTAGAAGTATATGTTAATTTACTATATAATGGCATATAATTTGAAATGGTGACACCTCAGTAACATTTTTTTTTTTTTGTGGATTTAAAAGAACTTTTTTTTAGATTGTGAAGCTTATGAAGCTCTGTTGAATGGGTGAACTACATTTTAGTTTAAATAACTAACTAGCATACTGTGATAAAAAGTAAATACAAAAAATTGAAAAAAGCACATTAGAGATATATTTTACAAAAAAAAAAAATTGAGAAAAGTTGTTCAAGGCCATAAGTCAAATGACTGTATTTTACACAAAATAAAGTTTGTATTATAACTCAAAAACTTAATTTGTTTTTTCAAAAAACAAAAGCATTCTTGAGTAAGCTCTAAAAACGACAACGATTTAACCAACTTCGGTGAACTTTCCATATATTCCGGATATGTTTTTCAATATTATTAAATAAATTTCCTCAAAAATTTGCAGAGGTTATAGATAATATAAATTCTATACCTAAAAGTTTTCTGGTATTTTGAGAATATTTTCTTATAGTTGGTCATACAGTGTATTTCATTTGAAATGGTAACACCTCAGTAACTTTTTAATTTTTTTGTGAATATAATTTTTTTTAGTTTAGATTGTGAAGCTTATGAAGCTCTGTTGAATGGGTGAACTACATTTTAGTTTAAATAAATAACTAACTAGCGTACTGTGATAAAAAATTAACACAAAAAATTGAAAAAAGCACGTTAGAGATATTTTTTACAAAACAATTTATTGAGAAAAGTTTTTCGAGGTCACGAGTCAAATGACTGCATTATATACAAAATTGACAAAACATATTAGAGATTTTTTTTCCAAATCAACTTATTGAGAAAAGTTGTTCGAGGTCACGAGTCAAATGACTGCATTTTACACAAAATAAAGTTTGTATTATAACCCAAAAACTTAATTGTTTTTTTCAAAAAACAAAAGCATTCTTGCATAAGCTTTAAAAACGACAACTGTTTTACAAACTTTGGTGTATTTTTCATATGTTCCGGATATGTTTTTCAATATTATTATATAAATTTTCTAAAAAAAATTTTCAGAGATTATAAAGATAATATAAATTACCTACAAGTTTTCTGGTATTTTGAGAATATTTTCTTATAGTTGGTCATACAGTGTGTTTCATTTGAAATGGTAACACCTCAGATTTTTTGTGCATTTGAAAATATTTCTTTAAGTTGTGAATCTTATGAAGCTTTGTTGAATGAGCGAATTACATTTTAGTTTTAGTAAATAACTAGCTGCTCCTCGGCATATGATCAGATATATACATCCTATTTGCGACCAGATAATTATTATCTTCTTATCCATTACTATACATACAGTTTACTATGTGATTCTAAAATACTATAATATTAATCATACATATAAATGACTCGAAAAAATGAAATTATGTTACAACATTTAAGGTAAATTTTTGATACATTGTTAAAATATTTATTTCCAATAATTTCTCTTCATTTTTCATTTCTATTTTTTTTAAGAAACTTAAGTTGTTTTCACTTAAAATAAATCTTATAAGTAATTGAAAACAAATCTATGCAGTTAATCAGTTCATTGCAAATTCAGGTTGATAAAAAATTTAAGCAAAATATAGAAAAAACGTATTAGTGATTTTTTTTCCAAGAAATTTGACAAAAAAAAGTTGTTTGAAGTCACCTCAAAACTCCAAATCCAAAACAATTGATCACACATAAAAAACAAACAAATTATGAGTATTATGATTTCATTTTATTAAATTGTTAATTTTTGATATTGTTTTTAAAATCATAATTAATTCCAACCCTGGTTTTGACTAATAATATAAATAGAGTTCATATAATTTCTTTAAGAAACTTAATTTGTCACCTCAAAACCCAAAATCTAAAACAATTGGTCACGCAAGTTTGGATAAATTGTTAAAATATTTATTGCCAATAATGTCTTTTCTCCTTTCATTTCTTTTTTTTAAGAAACTTAAACTGTTTTTACTTAAAATAAATTTTATAAGTAATAAAAAAACAAATGTATGCAGTTAATCAATTCATTGCAAATGCAGGGTGATAAAAAATTAAAGCAAAAACTTGAAAAAAACGTATTAGTGATTATTTTTCCAAGAAATTTTACAAAAAAAGTTTTTCGAAGTCACCTCAAAACCCCAATTCCAAAACAATTGATCACACATAAAAAACAAACACATCATGATTTTTATGATTTCATTTTATTAATGTAATGATTTTTGATATTGTTTTTTAAATCCAAATTAATTCCAACCCTGGTTTTGACTAATAACATAAATTGAGTTCATATATTTTGTTTAAGAAACATAATTTGTCACCTCAAAACCCAAAATCTAAAACAATTGATCACGCAGAAAGTAAACCAAATAAACTTGACCAAGTAAAATCATTAATTTATTTAAAAAAAACATATGATTTGAATTGTGATGTTAATCAGTTGATTTTAATCTGATCTTAATCTTAATTAATATTTCAGATCTACTGATCAGAAATATAAAAAACAAAAAATCACTATTTTTACGAAAAATATTCATTAAATCGTTGATTTTTGATATTGTTTTTTTAAATCGTGATTAATTCCAACCCTGGTTTTGACTAATTTTGACTAATAAAATAAATAGAGTTTATATATATTTTTTCAAGAAACTTAATGTGTCACCTCAAAACCCAAAATCTAAAACAATTGATCACGCAGCAAGAAAACCAAGTAAACATGACCAAGTATAATCAATGATTTATAAAAAATCATATGATTTGAATTGTGAGGTAAATCGATTTATTTTAATCTGATCTTAATCTTAATTGATATTTCTGATCTACTGATCAGAAATATAAAAAACAAAAAATCACTATTTTTACGAAAAATGTTCATTAAATCGTTGATTTTTGATATTGTTTTTTTAAATCGTGATTAATTCCAACCCTGGTTTTGACTAATTTTGACTAATAAAATAAATAGAGTTTATATATATTTTTTCAAGAAACTTAATGTGTCACCTCAAAACCCAAAATCTAAAACAATTGATCACGCAGCAAGAAAACCAAGTAAACATGACCAAGTATAATCAATGATTTATAAAAAATCATATGATTTGAATTGTGAGGTAAATCGATTTATTTTAATCTGATCTTAATCTTAATTGATATTTCTGATCTACTGATTAGAAATATAAAAAACAAAAACATCACGATTTTTATTAAAAAAATCACGATTTTTCGTAAAAAAATTCATTAAATCGTTGATTTTTGATATATTTTTTTTAAATCGTGATTAATTCCAACCCTGGTTTCGACAAAAAAAAATTAAAAAAGTTCATATAAGTTTTTTAAGAAATTTAATTTGTCAGGTCAAAACATCAAATCGAAAACAATTGATCACGCAGCAAGTAAATCAAGTAAACTTGACCAAATAAAATCAATGAATTACTAAAAAAATCACATGACTTGAATTGAGATGTAAATCAATTGATTTTAATCTGATCATAATTTTAATTGATATTTCTGATCTACCGATTAGAAATATACAAATATAATCCAAAAACACTTTTTTTTTAAATTAAATCGCAGATTTTTGATATTGTTTTTCAAATCATGATTAATTCCAACCCTGGTTTTCACGAATATAATTATAAGTTCATACAATTTTTTTAACACAGGAAACTGCATTTCGATAAGTATTCTTAGATTTATAAACGAAACAAGTCCTAATTTAGTTGTTCAAGTATAGAATCCTGTATTCATAAATATTCTATAACTAATTGTAATAAATACGTCATATATCTAGTTAATTTTACAGTATTGCTCATAACGTACAATCAATACATAAACAATTAAATGTTTATGTATTGATAAGTAATAACAATAATATTATCTTGCTGCTCCTCGGCATATGGCGCAATAAATACATGATATTTGCGACCAGATAATACATATCCATTACTATACATTTTACTATGTGATTCTGAAATATAATAAATATTATCATAAATACTTTTCTTTAAACTAAAAACTTACTTTTGTTTAAATATTAATCATATAAACGACTCGAAAAAATTAAATTATGTTATAACCTTTAAGGAAAAGTGTGGATAAATTGATAAAATATTTATTGCCAATAATAATAGATACAGCAGCAGATATTCTTCATTCTTGGACTATCCTAGAGTTAAAATTGATGCAACTTCGGCATTAAATCAAATTTATTTTCACTTTAAATAAATCTTGATAAACAATTTAAAAAAACTGAATGTAGTTAAACCAATTCATTGTAAATTCAGGGCGATTTATAATAGGTGTAAAAAAACGAGGCAACAAATTGGGGCTGCAATTTTAAGTAAAACATGTAATGTGGATATAGGGCCTATATTTATTAGTTACAGAACTGCAAGAGATTAAAGTTTATTAGACAAATAGTAAATAGTAGGTATAATATCAAGCAATAGTTGAAGAACAAAAAATAAGCATTTCGTTTTGAAAATAAACCACTGATTTTCAATTATAGGTAGATTGTGTTTTATTTTTCATGGTAACTAGAGATTAAACTTAATCCTTGCAGTCCTTGCACATATTGATTAGTTACAGAACTGCAAGAGATTAAAAGTTTATTATACGAGTAGTAAATAGTAGGTTTAATATCAAGTAACAGTTGAAAAAACAAAAACAAGCATTCCATTTTGGCAATAAACAACTGATTTTCAATTATGGGCAGATTGTGTTTTGTCTTTCATGATAACTAGATTACACTAGATTAAACTGTATCCTTGCAGTTCTGAAACTAATCGATATAAGATTTGTGTTCATATTACACTTTTATATCTATATTCATCTATATCCACCTATCATCTTAAAATTGCAGCCCTAACAAGTTGCCGAAGGAATTACACCTATTATATATCACCGTTATATATTTTACTTTCAATTACTTTATTACAACTTAAATATAAAATTAAAATTATAAATAATTAGATGTTCCAAATTGAGATGGCGCTTTCGTGCTTCTCTAATACTTTATAATTATTTATAGTTGGAAATAAATCATTATTAAATCATTTTGGCTATGACAGTATAACTTTTTGTAAAAATTGTTCAAATTTTACATCATTTGCTTCTTGTTTTGCAGTAAGTTGATCACTACAATTTGTAATTGTAGCAATTTAATTGAAATAGAATACTTAGTTAAAGCAAAACTTTGAGAATTATTGTGTTGAAGTATTCAGAAGGAAGTATTCAATACTTCAAACAGTATTGAAAATTAATTAATACTACTCGATTAATCACTATTTACTACTCGTATAATAAACTTTAATCTCTTGCAGTTCTGTAATTAATCAATATTTCACAATTCGGAAACATTTTCGAAACTCGATTATTTTAATCTGTAGATTTTTTTTAGTTGCAACTGTTTTAGGTTTTTAGTTAATTCTTCATTTAGTATTTTAGATGTGTCTAGATGTATTGGCACTTTAAATTGTAATAGCTGCACTGATTTTGAACATACTTCCGAAAATTTCGAAGATATTACAGTTGCAGTTATGAATTTTGCAGATTTGCTCAGCTGGTGTTAATAGTTTACACTTGTTTGATAGTGGCAAGAAAGTATGACAGATTTCAACTATAATAGCTGCAAATTATACAAAATTTCAAACTTGGAGCTAATAAAATCACAAACTTTGACAGACGCATTAACAAAAAATGATATATTTTAACAATTTCAATGGTAAATTTAAAAAACCAAAAGAAGTTCTGTCGGAATATGTCAGATTTTGACAGTCGGAGTTTAAAATTTTACAAATATTCGCGTCTGGTAGAAAAAACTTCTCATATTTTGACACTTGCAGTAAAGAATACTACAAATTTTAAAAGTTGCACATAAATAATAACAATTCATTTACATCGAAGACTTACATCTTCATGTTTCATGTTGTGAAACCTTTGTTTATGAAACCATTATGACTTTTAGCCGCTCAAACAGCTAAAAGTAACTGTTTATGTCTTATAATATTCATCGGCGGTGTACGATTATATATATGAAAAATTTAGAGGATATTTTTGAAAATATAGTACATTTTGACTGTAGCAGTTAAAAATATAACAGATTTTGACTGTGGCAGTTGAAAATAAAACTGATTTTGACACTTGCCGTTGAAAATTGGATACATTTTGACATTTTACAATCGCAATAGGACAATTGCAGTTCACATGGAAAATTAGGTACATTTTAACGGATGCTATTATTAAATTACAACTGAAGTTAAACACTCGATAGGTTTTGACAGTTGCAGATGCAAATGACAGAAAATTTGGTAGGTTTTGACTGGGGCAGTTGAAAATATAACAGATTTTGACTGTGGCAGTTGAAAATATATCTGATTTTGACACTCGCATTTGAAAATTGGACAAATTTTGATACGAAGTTGAAAATTGGTCAAATCTGCAGTTAGAAATCTGATTAATTATCAAGGCTAAAATCACGTTTTAATCTTAACAGATTTTGATTGTGGCACTTGAAAATATAACAGATTTTAACTGTGGCAGTTGAAAATATAACAGGTTTTGACACTTGCAGTTGAAAATTGGACAAATTTTCACACTTGCAGTTGAAAATTGGGCAAATTTGAAGTTGGAAATCTGATTAATTATCAAGGCTGAAATCTCGTTTTAATCTTAACAGATTTTGATTGTGGCACTTGAAAATATAACAGATTTTGACTGCGGCAGTTGAAAATATTACTGATTTTGACACTTGCCGTTGAAAACTGGATACATTTTGACATTTTACAATCGCAATAGGACAATTGCAGTTCACATGGAAAATTAGGTACATTTTAACGGATGCTATTATTAAATTACAACTGAAGTTAAACACTCGATAGGTTTTGACAGTTGCAGATGCAAATGACAGAAAATTTGGTAGGTTTTGACTGTGGCAGTTGAAAATATAACAGATTTTGACTGTGGCAGTTGAAAATATATCTGATTTTGACACTTGCAGTTGAAAATTGCAGAAATTTTGATACGAAGTTGAAAATTGGTAAAATCTGCAGTTAGAAATCTGATTAATTATCAAGGCTAAAATCTCGTTTAAATCTTAACAGATTTTGACTGTGGCAGTTGAAACTATAACAGATTTTAACTGTGGCAGTTGAAAATATATCTGATTTTGACACTCGCATTTGAAAATTGGACAAATTTTGATACGAAGTTGAAAATTGGTCAAATCTGCAGTTAGAAATCTGATTAATTATCAAGGCTAAAATCACGTTTTAATCTTAACAGATTTTGATTGTGGCACTTGAAAATATAACAGATTTTGACTGCGGCAGTTGAAAATATTACTGATTTTGACACTTGCCGTTGAAAACTGGATACATTTTGACATTTTACAATCGCAATAGGACAATTGCAGTTCACATGGAAAATTAGGTACATTTTAACGGATGCTATTATTAAATTACAACTGAAGTTAAACACTCGATAGGTTTTGACAGTTGCAGATGCAAATGACAGAAAATTTGGTAGGTTTTGACTGGGGCAGTTGAAAATATAACAGATTTTGACTGTGGCAGTTGAAAATATATCTGATTTTGACACTTGCAGTTGAAAATTGCAGAAATTTTGATACGAAGTTGAAAATTGGGCAAATTTGCAGTTGGAAATCTGATTAATTATCAAGGCTAAAATCACGTTTTAATCTTAACAGATTTTGATTGTGGCACTTGAAAATATAACAGATTTTAACTGTGGCAGTTGAAAATATAACAGGTTTTGACACTTGCAGTTGAAAATTGGACAAATTTTCACACTTGCAGTTGAAAATTGGGCAAATTTGAAGTTGGAAATCTGATTAATTATCAAGGCTAAAATCTCGTTTTAATCTTAACAGATTTTGATTGTGGCACTTGAAAATATAACAGATTTTGACTGCGGCAGTTGAAAATATTACTGATTTTGACACTTGCCGTTGAAAACTGGATACATTTTGACATTTTACAATCGCAATAGGACAATTGCAGTTCACATGGAAAATTAGGTACATTTTAACGGATGCTATTATTAAATTACAACTGAAGTTAAACACTCGATAGGTTTTGACAGTTGCAGATGCAAATGACAGAAAATTTGGTAGGTTTTGACTGGGGCAGTTGAAAATATAACAGATTTTGACTGTGGCAGTTGAAAATATATCTGATTTTGACACTTGCAGTTGAAAATTGCAGAAATTTTGATACGAAGTTGAAAATTGGGCAAATTTGCAGTTGGAAATCTGATTAATTATCAAGGCTAAAATCACGTTTTAATCTTAACAGATTTTGATTGTGGCACTTGAAAATATAACAGATTTTAACTGTGGCAGTTGAAAATATAACAGGTTTTGACACTTGCAGTTGAAAATTGGACAAATTTTCACACTTGCAGTTGAAAATTGGGCAAATTTGAAGTTGGAAATCTGATTAATTATCAAGGCTAAAATCTCGTTTTAATCTTAACAGATTTTGATTGTGGCACTTGAAAATATAACAGATTTTGACTGCGGCAGTTGAAAATATTACTGATTTTGACACTTGCCGTTGAAAACTGGATACATTTTGACATTTTACAATCGCAATAGGACAATTGCAGTTCACATGGAAAATTAGGTACATTTTAACGGATGCTATTATTAAATTACAACTGAAGTTAAACACTCGATAGGTTTTGACAGTTGCAGATGCAAATGACAGAAAATTTGGTAGGTTTTGACTGGGGCAGTTGAAAATATAACAGATTTTGACTGTGGCAGTTGAAAATATATCTGATTTTGACACTTGCAGTTGAAAATTGCAGAAATTTTGATACGAAGTTGAAAATTGGGCAAATTTGCAGTTGGAAATCTGATTAATTATCAAGGCTAAAATCTCGTTTTAATCTTCACAGATATTGACTGTAGCAGTTGAAAATATAACAGATTTTGACTGTGCCAGTTGAAAATATATGTAATTTTGATATTTGCAGTTGAAAATTCGTCAAATTTTGACAATTGCAGTTGAAAATTGATCAAATTTGCAGTTGAAAACATTGACAGATGCAATTACATGTTTCACTGGTTTGATATCTCTTAAAAGCAGCTTATCATGCAGCTATTATGCTGCTTAGTATTTGAATAGTTATGTAATTTAATTATTTGTATTGGACAATTGCAGTTCACATGGAAAATTATGTAGATTTGAATGGAAGCTATTATAAAATTACAGCTGAAGTTAAAATCTCGATAGGTTTTGACAGTTGCAGATGCAAATGACAGAAAATTTGGTAGATTTTGACTGTAGCAGTTGAAAATAAAATTGAGTTTGATACTTGAAGTTTAATTGTTATACTTGCAGATTAAAATGTTGTGTAGTTACAGTGAATGCATTTAAATTTAAAAAAAAAATGCAATTTTAAAGGGAATCTTTAAATTATACTAAATATCTTAAAGTGGAAAAGATTGAGCTCTATTCAGTATTATGAAAACCAATATTTCATATTTAGATGCATCGTTATATTTGAACTTTGATAAGATGAATGTAAAATTGATGTATTTTATTTCAATTTTATTAAAATGTTCTTAGAATTACTTAGAACAAAAAACTTAGGTACACTAGATATCACATTAGTTAATACAATAGTTCATACAATAGTTTATACAACCGTATTTAAATTATAAACAGCCACATATTTTGATGATCCTCTGCAACAACGATACAACTCACATCAATTTTCAGTAAAGCAAAGTTTTCAGGTTACTGGCATTTACATAAATCATAAAACATAAAACAGAAAACATAAAACGTAAAACGTAAAACATAAAATATGAAACATACATAAAACTTCATAAAGCAACATAAAGCTATAAAACTAAAAACCATTAAATAACTTAGAACATAAAACACAAAGCTATAAAACTAAAAACCAATATATTTTGAAATCTGTCGTTTTTGCAGAGACCCATCGATTTATGACCATAACATTGATCTAAAATGTATATTGGAATCCGATTTTATTTCCTCCACGTTATATAATCAATTGGTTCAAAATGTTCCCAAGTTTTGACTTCCTTATAAATATTTTCGCCTGGACTCTGAGTTGGATAAGTTTGATTGTGCGCAAGTAATTGGTAACTTTTCGACAGTTTCCCTTGCTCCAGTCCTTCCTTTATTAACAATTTGGCAGCGTCAATCATGCCCGCACTTAATGTATCATAGTTATATACATAGTTTCCGATGAAACATATCCCAATGCAATTATCGTTTTGAAAGTTAATGATATCCCATCCTCGACCCACGTAAATATTCGCATCTCCGCCGATTAAAAAGTTGTATCCTATATCGGGCGAGCCATCGGCCACGTGCAGACTTTGAATTTGTTGCATTTGACGGGAGCAAGCAGGAAAAGAGTTGCAAAAGACTCCAGCAGTGTGCGATATTATAACGTAATCTACTGGATGTGGTAGTGGTCTTGTGAAGTTAAGCGGTTCTCGTCCTCCCCAAATACCTCTTCCAATTATATTGTGTTTGCCAAGTTTGGAAGGTTGCCCGCTGATGTTTAGCGAAGGGTCAACAACTTCCGGTTTTATTGTAAACGTTGCAATCAGTGCTATAATAATAGCAACAAAAAATGCAAATACCACAAGGAAAACTTTTGCCCTTCGATTGCATCGCCTTTTAGCATTTGAAGGTTCCACATTCTTGGTTTGCAGATGTATTTCTAAAAACATTAAATACATCACATTCTGTACGTTTAAAACGTAATTGGGTCGTATCACAATGATGATTTATTTTTTTAGCTTTTAATTATTTTAATGATGGGTACAATATGTTTAAGGGAATTAATTTTTTTAGTGATTTTTGGTGGTGGAATATTTTATAGATATTTACTTATTTCAATCTTTGTTTCAAAATTAAGAATTATCATAATTCGTGTTATCAGATTTCTACGACATTGATATATGATACGATACGATATATATATATATATATATATAATACGATTAATAATATTTCTATGGTACAGAAAATTCTGTTTATTTTACATGCACTTAAATTGAGTCACTGAGTCATAGAAGAATGGAAGAAATACTTACGTTCACTCGATGAATCAGTATTTTGAATTGATTTGTCGTCAGAAGATATCGGATTTTGAAGTATCGTCACAGGCCCATGGAATTGAGTCACTGGACCAATTATAATGTCATTAGAATTATCAACATTTATTACAGATGGCTGAAAATGTGCAGAATTTGTGTATCCATCTTCATCGCTGTCTGTTCCAGGATCAATCACCAATGTACCATTTGCTCGTTCAATTAAGTGTACATCGCCAATGTTGTTGCCAATGTTTGAAGACACGTCCGAAATGTCATGTGATAATGTCATCGCATGTTTCAATTACATTGTAATATAATTTTTAATATGTGCTCTCCGACGTTACATTACCGAACAGCGAGGCATAACTAAACATGAAACAGCGAGTGCCCGAATTGGTGGGGGAACTACACCATAAAAATTCCATCAGTATATGTCATATTAACGATGTACGAATGTTACGTTACCCAGTGGGATTGCAATTGCTCTAATATTTTCAAAAAAGTCCACAAAAAGTGTAGAAAATTGCACGAAACTTGAACAATAACAAATCTGCAAAACTTAATATAAATATTTAATCATACTACAACACTAAAACTCCAAACAGTTTTGGCTTTTGCAATATTAAATGAAACATTATTTCTTTTAGAAAAAATTTACACCAATTTTCTGAGAATTTGGCGAATATTTGAGAATATTCCTAAAATTCTCAGAAAATTGTACAAAAGTTACAACAAATCAGCAAAACTTAATCATAGTTATTTATATATCTAGGGAGGAAAGCCATGTTTTCTCTCCCACGATGATGAAGTTTAATGCCCGACGCGTAGAGGAGGGCAGTAATCATCCAAGGGAGAGAAGAAGACTTTCCTCCAGTGTCAATTATTAAAATTTCCCGAACTGAAAAATTTACAAAATATCAAGAAATATCAAATGTCTAAAATTTTAATCAAAATATCAAAAATATTGAAAAGATCAAAAACCGCGAATAATATGTCAATTATGCAAATTGCCCAAAACTGCAATTGGTCTAATATTTTCAAAAAAGTCCACAAAAATTGTAGAAAATTGCACGAAACTTGAACAATAACAAATCTGCAAAACTTGATATATAAATTTAATCAGACTAAATTGCACGAAACTGCAATTAATCTAATGTTTTCAAAAAATCCACAAAAATTGTGAAAATTGCACGAAACTTGAACAATAACCAATCTACAAAACTTGATATAAACATTTATTCAGACTAGAACACTAAAACTGCAAACAGTTTTGGATTTAGCAATATTAAATGAAACATTCTTTATTTTAGAAAAATTTAACACCAATTTTCTGAGATTTGGACGAATATTTGAGAATATTCCTTAAATTCTCAGAAAATTGTATAAAAGTTACAAATCTCCAAACTTAATCATAGTTATTTGTATAACTAGGGAGGAAAGCCATGTATTCTCTCCCAAGATGATGAAGTTTAATGCCCGAGGCGTAGAGGAGGGCAGTAATCATCCAAGGGAGAGAAGACTTTCCTCCAGTGTCAATTATTAAAATTTCCCGAACTGAAAAATTTACAAAATATCAAGAAATATCAAATGTCCAAAATTTTAATCAAAATATCAAAAATATTGAAAAGTTCAAAAACCGCGAATAATATGTCAATTATGCAAATTGCCCAAAACTGCAATTGGTCTAATATTTTCAAAAAAGTCCACAAAAATTGTAGAAAATTGCACGAAACTTGAACAATAACAAATCTGCAAAACTTGATACATAAATATAATCAGACTAAATTGCACGAAACTGCAATTAATCTAATGTTTTCAAAAAATCCACAAAAATTGTGAAAATTGCACGAAACTTGAACAATAACCAATCTACAAAACTTGATATAAACATTTATTCAGACTAGAACACGAAAACTGCAAACGGTTTTGGATTTAGCAATATTAAATGAAACATTCTTTATTTTAGAAAAATTTAACACCAATTTTCTGAGATTTGGACGAATATTTGAGAATATTCCTTAAATTCTCAGAAAATTGTATAAAAGTTACAAATCTCCAAACTTAATCATAGTTATTTGTATAACTAGGGAGGAAAGCCATGTATTCTCTCCCAAGATGATGAAGTTTAATGCCCGAGGCGTAGAGGAGGGCAGTAATCATCCAAGGGAGAGAAGACTTTCCTCCAGTGTCAATTATTAAAATTTCCCGAACTGAAAAATTTACAAAATATCAAGAAATATCAAATGTCTAAAATTTTAATCAAAATATCAAAAATATTGAAAAGATCAAAAACCGCGAATAATATGTCAATTATGCAAATTGCCCAAAACTGCAATTGGTCTAATATTTTCAAAAAAGTCCACAAAAATTGTAGAAAATTGCACGAAACTTGAATAATAACAAATCTGCAAAACTTGATATATAAATTTAATCAGACTAAATTGCACGAAACTGCAATTAATCTAATGTTTTCAAAAAATCCACAAAAATTGTGAAAATTGCACGAAACTTGAACAATAACCAATCTACAAAACTTGATATAAACATTTATTCAGACTAGAACACGAAAACTGCAAACGGTTTTGGATTTAGCAATATTAAATGAAACATTCTTTATTTTAGAAAAATTTAACACCAATTTTCTGAGATTTGGACGAATATTTGAGAATATTCCTTAAATTCTCAGAAAATTGTATAAAAGTTACAAATCTCCAAACTTAATCATAGTTATTTGTATAACTAGGGAGGAAAGCCATGTATTCTCTCCCAAGATGATGAAGTTTACTGCCCGAGGCGTAGAGGAGGGCAGTAATCATCCAAGGGAGAGAAGACTTTCCTCCAGTGTCAATTATTAAAATTTCCCGAACTGAAAAATTTACAAAATATCAAGAAATATCAAATGTCCAAAATTTTAATCAAAATATCAAAAATATTGAAAAGTTCAAAAACCGCGAATAATATGTCAATTATGCAAATTGCCCAAAACTGCAATTGGTCTAATATTTTCAAAAAAGTCCACAAAAATTGTAGAAAATTGTACGAAACTTGAACAATAACAAATCTGCAAAACTTGATATATAAATTTAATCAGATTAAATTGCCCGAAACTGCAATTGATCTAATGTTTCCAAAAATCCACAAAAATTGTAGAGAATTGCATGAAATTTGAACAATTACCAATCTACAAAACTTGATATAAACATTTATTCAGACTAGAACACTAAAACTGCAAACGGTTTTGGAATTAGCAATATTAAATGAAACATTCTTTATTTTAGAAAAATTTAACACCAATTTTCTGAGATTTGGACGAATATTTGAGAATATTCCTTAAATTCACAGAAAATTGTATAAAAGTTACAAATCTCCAAACTTAATCATAGTTATTTGTATAACTAGGGAGGAAAGCCATGTATTCTCTCCCAAGATGATGAAGTTTAATGCCCGAGGCGTAGAGGAGGGCAGTAATCATCCAAGGGAGAGAAGACTTTCCTCCAGTGTCAATTATTAAAATTTCCCGAACTGAAAAATTTACAAAATATCAAGAAATATCAAATGTCCAAAATTTTAATCAAAATATCAAAAATATTGAAAAGTTCAAAAACCGCGAATAATATGTCAATTATGCAAATTGCCCAAAACTGCAATTGGTCTAATATTTTCAAAAAAGTCCACAAAAATTGTAGAAAATTGCACGAAACTTGAACAATAACAAATCTGCAAAACTTGATATATAAATTTAATCAGATTAAATTGCCCGAAACTGCAATTGGTCTAATGTTTCCAAAAATCCACAAAAATTGTAGAAAATTGCATGAAATTTGAACAATTACCAATCTACAAAACTTGATATAAACATTTATTCAGACTAGAACACTAAAACTGCAAACGGTTTTGGAATTAGCAATATTAAATGAAACATTTTTTATATTAGAAAAATTTAACACCAATTTTCTGAGATTTGGACGAATATTTGAGAATACTCCTCAAATTCTCAGAAAATTGTACAAAAGTTACAACAAATCTGCAAAACTTAATAATAGTTATTTGTATGCCATCGAGATGATGAAATCCAGCATCAAAATTTCACAATATAATACATCGTAATGTTATCCCTATTTATCGGTTTTCGAAGAAATGTTATAATTTGTAATTAAAATTTCATAGCTTCTATTGAAATTTCTTTAAATTTATAATGAACATTTTACACCTTGAAATGACCCACGACACACCATGTTTTATTTGGATAAACAGCGGATAGGTGAGACAGGTGTTATTTGCTGAGAAAATCGTTCGTATTAATAATTAAATAAGTATCGCATAACGGCGTAGAATTGCATAAACAGATTCGTGGGAGGCGGCAGACCCGTCCGAGAGAGTGCAATCGACAATGGGGCAATAAAGTCATTAACTCAAGTGTAACAAAAGCGGACCAGCCGGGTGAAAATACTATACATTCAGGGGAACCGCGTGGCCTCATAGAAAAAGCAGGAAAATATAAATTACTCACGCCCAGCCAGGGGTTGCTTCACTAGCCGACAGTGAACGATGCGGGGTTGTTCCAAAAATGCAATGTCTAATATTACCGTGCACTTATAACGTCCCAAAAGCTAGCTCCCGGAGTGAGGGTCGATAGAGTCATTAACTTAAGCACCATAAAACCAGCGCGAGCTACATGCACGCGTACTGGAATTCTTGGAACAGGGGACAGTTGGAAGGCATAACTCACACCACGAGGGGACATGATTTGTATTGCGAGTAAACGCAAATCCACCAACAAAATATCGAGTGGCTTAAACATATGGGAGAAATTATTGCGCAGGCATCGAAAAAGGCACTTGCCCAGGAGGGCTAGACCACCGTAGAAGACCGATGACGGCAGTATTTGGGCCCATGGCGCGGGGAGAATGTGGAGGTAAAACATATAAGAGTATGCGAAAGCAGGGGGAGAAGATCACTTAGTTCTCGACGGCCGAGGGCACGAGAGAAATCGCGAGAGTGTAAACGGGGCGCAATTAGTATAAACAGTCAGGGAAATTGATAATTCACTTAGGGCAGTATTGAACCAGTTAGATATTTTCGGGGAGACCGCGAAGTAATTCAAACAACACAAAGCAGGGGCCGCCAAGACATCGGTACGGCTATCCAATCGGCGAGAGATAGGAAGGGTTAATGAGTGAGTACTGACGCAATTGATAATCGAGTAACGCGAATCAAAACGCCAATTTCGAAGGGCACTGCGAAATATTCAGCAGAAAAGTCATTACGCGTGTAAAGTAAATTAATTCGGCAACCCGCCGGAAGAATATCCGGTGACAAAATTATGAAAGAACAAAACAACCCCAAACAAACCACCATCAATTACCTCACCTAATTATCACTCTAGCAAGTCTTAGCGCCGAAGGCGTAGAGAAATGTGACTACCTTGAGAGCGATATACAGGTTTCGTGACGCCCTTTGAGGAGTTAATCTCCAAAAGAAGGGCGCATTTAGAAGCTCCTTCAACTGTATGTTAATTTCAGTCCCGTAATCTAATACCACAGCATGCATGGTTCTCTTCGTAATATTGTCACGTATGATAAGTCTGACAACCCCAAACAAACCACCATCAATTACCTCACCTAATTATCACTCTAGCAAGTCTTAGCGCCGAAGGCGTAGAGAAATGTGACTACCTTGAAAGCGATATACAGGTTTCGTGACGCCCTTTGAGGAGTTAATCTCCAAAAGAAGGGCGCATTTAGAAGCTCCTTCAACTGTATGTTAATTTCGTCCTTGTAATCTAGTTACCATAACAGGACTATTTTACCAACCGCTTTCATTGCCACGAAACTTCAAACAAACGTGCGAAGTGATGAGATCCTTCCTCCGAATCAACATACTCGATTATCAGGCGTTTTAATTATTATTTATATTTCATTAGCCAGGGATTCGGGAAAGAGATAGGTCAGGAAGGTATTTAAACAGATATAAACTCAAGGGATTTCCCAGGTAGCGATCGCAACGGGAACTAAAAACCGGTATCCGTGAAGGTCAATAATTATTACAAAAATCAGCAAATATCATCATGTCATACCAAATCACTAAATCCTTGTAATTAACGTTGCGTAGTTAATATCACTAATACATCAGCCGAGTGAGTGATCGAACTAATAGGTCGTAATTGCATGACGGTAAAAATAAAACAGCCCTCAGCATCGATAATGCATGTGTTCAGTATTTGCATATTTGAATCCTTGAGCGATTGAGAAATGAATGAATGCGAGTCAGTATATTCCTGTAGCACGAGCATGTGAATATTATAGAAAAATCATTGAATGAATCAAACTCCTAAGTCATGATCGGGTAAGAAATAAAGTTAATAAATACGAAACATAACGGCAGTTAAGAATGAATGCGAATCAAGGAAATTCATGCATGAGCATGCGTAAGGAAGGTATATAAATCCGTGAATGAATCAAAATCAAAATTATGCAGAATCACATCCGCTAGGTGAATTCAATTATCACAAAAACCAAGTAAAAACAAACTAAAAATAAATGAAAATATTAAAAACAAAAGAAGACAAAAAAAAATTATATTAATTAAATAAAAATAAAAAGAGTCAAAAACAAATGAGGGGCTTATGTTTCATACACGTCAGACTAGTAGGGTTAGGGTATGAGACTCGCTATGAGATCAGATATATGTACTTTAGCCAGACACAACTGACCATCGTGCACAAATCACCGATCGAAATTTGCAATATAATTATTTGGGTGTTATTGCTTGGTAAATGCATTGCGAAACTGTTATTAAGGGTAAATCGTCACCCTTGATACTGGCATGTTGTTTGCTGGGAAATGCACTGCTAAACGTTATCTGAGGATAAATTAAATCAAGTAAATAAACGACAAAAACATGGATGAACGAACGCATGGGGAATGAATGACATAACCAAAACACCGTAATTAGCAGAGACAAATCGCATGTACTAGTAACCAGTAGAATTTGAATTATAACGTTAATTCACGTCAGAATACCACGAAATATAGTCAGAAACCACGTAAAAATCATTACTCATTTCAAAACTATAATTCAAAATAAATCGTCATTCTTCATTATTTGTGTGTTATTACTTATTAAATAAACCCTGAGTCACCACATAAATGTAAAGCGTATTATTTTACCATAACCAAATGAAATAGTCAGAAACCACGTAAAAATCATTACTCATTTCAAAACTTTAATTGAGAATAAATCGCCATCTTCATTATTTGTGTGTTATTACTTATTAAATAAACCCTTAGTCACCACATAAATGTAAAGCGTATTATTTACCATAACCAAATGAACCAAACCTTACTTGCTAAATTAAAATGTAAAACCATATGAATTACTGAATGAATAAATTACTGTATGATGATATTTGTGTATGCGTATAATTTGATATTTTCCCCGTAACAGACACAATACTTGAACAACGAACCATCGATCTTGTCACTATAACGATTTCACGAATCAAACACAGGTGAAGTACAGCCACTTAGATTACGAGCCACTCTACGTTTATAAATTAATTACAATTTATAATGATACCCCGGTATTGTACCGTTACAACCTTCAACTATATCGTTAGCAAATTTCTATAAATCTTCAAAAACTTTGTAAGGAATGTGTTTTCTGTGGAAAACAGTTATAACTTCCAACTAAAAACTCGCAGCTTTGATTAATCTTTGTAAATTATGAAATTTTTTTAATCCAAAATAATAAATGAGGAATTTTGTAATAATAATACTAATTTGCAATAGAAATGGTATAATTTCAATGAGAATTTTGTGGTTTGATGAATTTTTTGTATTTTTTAATAAAATTATGTAATTTGTGAGGAAAATGTAATCATCCAAGTGTTATAGGAATGTAATGGAGTTATAATAGTGTTATGGAAGGCTTTCCTCCAGTATAATACAATCCTTTACTGGTACAAGGGATGGAATTTGGAGATCTTTTTGTCCTTGGATTGGGTATTTACTATTCTGAAAACGTAAGTATCTTTTTAATTCCACTTCTATAGGAATTGTTATTTAATTTCATTTCTTAGAAAGGACCGTCTGCTAAAAAGTTTAAAACAATTTGTGCAATTGTTAACTGGTTTCAGGAAAAACACTCCGTTGGCTTCACATCAGCACAGAATATCGTTAAAAAACCAAATCTTCGTAATGATTTATTTTTTATAACGTGTAGAAATTTATGTATGTAAGTTTTTACATAGTTTATACAGTTATGCTCACATAAATCTAGTACAAGAAATTAGGTTACCATAGCAGTATTATATAGCAATGTCAATATGTTTGTACTAGATTTATGTGAGCATGACTGCACATAGTTTTGAAATTTTCATAAATATTCGGGTATTCCACAAATATTAAAAAAAATCCATTAAATAAAATTTTTAATATGCTTAATACTGTTGAAAATACAATAATAAGCACATAAAAAAATGTTTGAGATATGAAAAAAAAATCCGGTCACGATTTTGCCAATATTGGTTTACACATTTCTGCGAACAAAAATAAACGTGTATGAGGCAATTGGGGAAAACCAGGTCACAGAAGTTCAATCACAAGAGATACGAGACTGACGATTGGGTTGCATGGAATATTATTGCATGGGCTTAATAGCAGCAGGATATATGTTCGGTGACAATTTATTATATAAATAGTCACATGAAAATAATTACACGCTTCTTATTCGGCCGGTAATTAAATGGAAACAATCATAATATGCCTTCCACGTACAAACAAGCCTTGGTTCGTAGGCCTGTTTTCAATGAGCAACGTGAACGTCAGTGATTATGGTGGGAGCAGCAAGAGAAACTTAACCAGTTCTGTTAGTGTGATGGCCGCGAAAACACCGAGTTTTGTTTGCAAAACCGCAATTACCCGTTGCTGAAAACTTGATGAATGCCACTAGGTATGGTTTTAGATCTAAGCCACAGTGCACAATTAGAATCAAGTGATGAAGACAGTGCCCAATATGATGTTGTCAGTGCAAAATCGGACGATGGCTCGTACAACAAGAGCCTGGAACTGTGCGATGAAGCAGTGCAACCAAGTTTCGGTAACATAGCTGTAACAAACTCTGCAGATGTACATTTTGGAAATAAGACGTACTACCAGGGACCTGTGACAATCAAGCAGATCTTGTACACAACTCCAAAGATCGAACAAAATGGTACTGATACAACTTTGACCGTCACTGATGGATCAACTGATGGCAAAGATAATGGTGCTTTTGAGAAAGATGTTCCAAACGGCGATCTAAAACAGAATGGGACGAAATTGAACAACGTAAACAGTTCCGTAATAAGTGAGTTTTTGTATTAATTGTTTTAGCTGCTAATAGTATTAGTAACAACCTAATAATAGTTCCGTAATAAGTGAGTTTATTTATTAAGTGTTTTACCTGCTTAATTGCGCACTGAATTTGCTTCGTATTTTACGTACGTATACAATGGTTATTACTAAAGTACATACATCCTTATTAGTCCTTGCTATAGAGATAAGTATGCAAATAACATTCAACTGCAAGCTAATTTATAACGTATTGTTTTCATACATCATTTTATTCAACATGTTACTGTTGAACAATTTTTATTTGGGTTATTTATAAATGCCATTAGTTTAATTTTCATTCACATCATTTACATCTAATGGCATCATTATCTCAAGTATTAAGCTAAAGAGTTTGTAATTACGTACGATTTAAATTTAAATGAATACAATTGTGTTGTGTGCACATATATCGATATATGAGACAATAGTTGGGTATTTACTTATTACATTGTTGTATCAACACAAATACCTTTATTCCACATTATAGGACTGTGGAAACTTCGCCTGTAATATACTATATTTGCGCCTTATCTGTGCGCTTGAATGTGCGCATTATTCTAGTTTGTATTTTACAATGCTACTTTATAAATCTGGCGTTGTTAATTTTATAAATTAAAATCCTCCATGGCATGGAAACGCCATGCACCAGTAAACTCGTGATAACCTAGCGGTTGCTGTTATCGAGTCGAACAATGATAAAACGGATATTATCAGCAATTCAACCATAAATTGTATTTGTATTCATATACAGGGTGTCCCATGCAAGTCGTTGGTTAAAAGCTTCAGGGATTCAAGATAGAATAAAAAATTGAAAAAATTTAGACAAATATGATCATCGAGTTGATCAACTTTGAAGAATACTTTTCATTCAACTTTTGTTGATCAACTACAATCGATCAATTAAACTTGATTCGTGAGAAGCCTGAATTTTAAGCCGAAACCAGATGGGATAAATAAATAAATACTTTGAAATATCAGTTAGTACGTACAATAATAAATAACAAATAGCAATAAAAAATTACTGTTAACATGGATAAAATACTAACACCTGACACTAATACCGACATAACTCAAAAAGTCAAATATCATCTTTAATAGCTATTTATGGTATAAGTGAATAAAATTCAGGTGTTTATACAAGATTTTTTTAAATTCGTTATCAGAGTTGAAGAATTTGCGTAAAGTGTCACATTGTCAGGTGACAACGAAAATTTCAAGGGTAGTTCGAATTTACCTATTTTTCACGTTGTCAATGGTCATAGTGAATAAAGTGAAAATCTAAACATTTTATTCACCCATTCGATTAAAGTGTAGTTTTAATGATGAGATTCAATATACATAATGAGCATTTTAATAATGCAAATTGGCAAAAATGGCAGAATTTTAGACCTAAACTAGTCGGCATAAATAAATAAATGTTATAAAATACCACTAAGTACGTAAAATAACAAATAACAAATCATAATAATAAATATTTCACAATGCAATAGTACGATATTTTTACAAAAATCATGACGTTTTAGAACCATATTCATTTTAGAATTGAAAAGTTCTGAAAAATAAAAATTGAATATTTGGTAATATTAAATATTGCACATGCAAATTTTAAAATGAATTCGAGTCGTATGAAATACGAGTTTCATAATTGGATACAATTTGTATGATACACCAATTATTTGGCCATACTCGTACAAGATGGCCTTCGTTAAGAGAGACAGTTTTTTTCATTAATAGTCAACTTATCAAGCAATTCCTTGAAGGTGGGAAATAATGCCACATATGAAAATGTGAGTAAATATATTGTAGTATGTTATCTGAATTAACTCCATATTAAAGTTATTACAGCATTAACTGCAAAGTAAAGTACTTCAAGGGTCCATATTACTTCAAGTGTCTTTTTAAAATCATCAACTCTTCTCTATTTTGTAATGTTTCTTCATACATATCCCTTCCCACATGCACAATTAACTTATTTTCTCGAATTAATTGTATAACAATAATAATAATAAATTAATTGTGATAATATAGGTTTTCAGTATTAAACAAGTGAGAAAATCAAAAGTAGGTTAGGGTAGGTTAGGTTAGGTTAGATTAGGTTAGGTTAGGTATAGCTATACCTAACCGAAATTTTTACTGAAATTTTTGAAAATTTATTAATTGTATAATTAATATTAGTTTTGTGTTAAGTATAACTGATGGTTATCACCTGAAAATTTGACAAAGTTTCAGTATTAAATAAGTGAGAAAATCAAAAGTAGTTAGATTAGGTTAGGCTAGGTACAACTTTTAATGAAATTTGTAAAAAAAAATTATAGTATATTTAATATTAGAATTCTGTTCAGTATACCTGAAGGTAATTTTTTTGAAAATTTATCAATTGTATATTTAATATCAGATATGTTATAAGTCTACCTGAAGCTAATTCACCTGAAAATTTAACAAATTTCAGTATTAAATTAATGAGAAAATCAAAAGTAGGTTAGGTTAGGTTAGGTTAGGTTCGGTATAGCTATTACTGAAATAAAACCAAATATATTTATAGTATATTAGATTTATGTTCAGTATACCCGAAGCTAATAATCCTGAAAATTTGACAAAGTTTCAGTATTAATTAAGGGAGAAAATCAAACATATAACTTTCTGCAATGATAAGTATGGGTTAGCTATTACTGACATTTCTGAAAATGTATTATTTGCAAATTTGATACAAGATTCCTATACAATACACCTGAAACTAATTCTCCTGAAAATTTGACAAAGTTTCAGCATAAATAAGGGAGAGAATCAAATATATAACTTTCTGCATTGACAAGTATGGGTTAGCTATTACTGAAATTTCTGAAAATTTATTCTTGGCAAATTTGATATTGGATTCATGTGAAATATACCTTAAACTAATTCTCCTAAAAATTTGACAAAGTTTCAGCATTAAATAAGAGAGAAAATTCAACACTTAACTTTCTGGATTGACAAGTATGGATTAGCTATTACTGAAATTTCTGAAAATGTATTGTATATAAATTTGATATTAGATTCATGTACAGTACATCTAAATCTAATTCTCTTAAAAATTTGACAAAGTTTCAGTATTACATAAGGGAGAAAATCAAACATATAACTTTCTGCAATGATAAGTATGGGTTAGCTATTACTGAAATTTCTGAAAACTTATTATCTGCAAATTTGATATTAGAATGGTGTAGTTTTCAATATTAAATAAGTGAGAAAATCAAAAGTAGGTTAGGCTAGGCTAGGTTAGGTTGAGTATAGCTATTACTGAAATATTTCAAAATTTATTAATTGTATAATTAATATTAATTTTGTGTTCAGTATACCTGATGGTAATCACCTGAAAATTTGACCAAGTTTCAGTATTAAATAAGTGAGAAAAACAAAAGTAGTTAAGTTAGGTTAGGTCAGGTTAGGTATAGCTATTACTGAAATTAAAAAAAAATTATAGTATATTTAATATTAGATTTCTAATAATAAGAATTTCTAATTCTATCTATTCTATCGTCTGTTATATATAACTTTCAGGTTAATTAGTATGAATTTTAATTAATCTGTTTTTTTTTATAGTTTCATACATTTTGCATACCAGTTATTATTATATTTTTTGACTGTTTTAAGAACTAGTGATATGAAAGTGCTACTCATCCTACAAAATTTGCAATCTGGGTGGATCTAAAATTCTGAAACAAATTTCTAAATTTTGTTTGTGTTTTGCCAATTTTTCATGCTTCATTGTCAATTTAATCTTTTATTGTCAATTTGAGCTTTTTTGTGTCAATCTATGCTTTCTTTGCGTATGTTAGGCGTTTGTTTCTCTCTAAAAAGAATACTTTTTAAAGATTCCTTGCGCCTATTTATCCGGTCTTAAATCATCAACTATCGCTACACTCATATATTCGTTGCACGGTTATGATTGTAAAAACACTTGCTGAATATTGTGTGCACGTTACTCGGTAAAATTTGAAGGTCTTCCTGATTTAAAATGTATGGTAAACAAGAAATATCGTATATCTGTGAAGGTCAGAATTATTTTTACCGTCAAGTGAATATATCTGGTACAGATTGGAAACGATTTGATAATACGTATTATTATTAAATATAATAATAATAATTAAGTTAAAGGTTTTATCCATAAATTACCAGTTAAGGTATTATTATTGAGTACTTACTGGTAGAATTATTTTTATTTTATTTTATTATTTATTTTATTTCTGTTTCTGTTTCTAAAAAACGATCATCAGAGGCATGATATATGTATTTTACTATGTATATATCTTGATATTATTTTTAACATAAATATTTGTAATCAATTTGAATTTTGAAATTTGAAAGATGTCTGTTTGAAGTTTAAGTTAAACTTCCAACAGAAATAAAATAAATAAATTGAAAAACAAATAATAAAATAAAAATAATTGTACCAGTAAGTACCTACGCAATAATAATACCTTAAATAATTGTAATTTTGATCCTAGAAAACCGATTAAAGGATATTCCAATTGATCCTCATAAGTGGAAGTAATTTAAGAATTCGGCGTATTAATAGTCATGGGTTTAATTTTCTGCTGGAATATATATTGATTTATCATCACCAGAAACTAATAATTAACACATAATGTTTAACATTGACTCTACCTTCTGAAGAAATAATTGAAATTTTTACAACATTCTTTAAAATATTTGCAGAAAGAACTGAAAATTAGACATCTTTAAAATTTGGATAGATTAGAAACTTTTATAGTTTTTTTAACATGACGGAGTAATACAAAATTTGACATTAATATTTGATATTTGGGCAGAAATTAATGAAATTTTGATAGTGACATGAATATTTTAACAGAAATATTGAAATAGTAATACTTGAAAATTTAATAATATATGTTGTTGAGCACGTGAAGAAATTGGTAATAATAATAAAGTTTAAGTAGATGAGTAACTGTTGACGGCTCTACTTTATGATACATTGTTAAATAGGTAAAATTATAAACGCAGATTACTTTGTTTATATCACTTGAGTTATCAACTCAAGTGATATAAACAAAGTAAACTGCGTTTAATTTTACCTAATAAAGTTTAAGGTTTTATCCATAAATTACCTGTTATATATTTAAGATTGTTATATGTAGTACTTACTAGTAAATAATATTTATTTTTATTTGATTTTAAAATTTATTTCTTTCGTCTGACTAGTTTCAGTTATGAACAACCATCATTAGAGGCATATCTACGAAAAATACAATTAATTAATTAGGCTAAATATCAAATGATTTAGTGTTTAGTAAAATTTAAGAATTGATTTTACTTTCTATCATCAAAATTAATACTTCCATCAAAAATAATTTTCACACATTTTAATTCTTCCCCACACTAACAAATTACATAAACACTAAACCATTTATACATATTATAACATTAAACACATAACAAATACTATTATAATTTATATTTAAACCTTTTTTAACAAATTTGACCCTAATATTATATTTATGGTTGTTCATATCCAAAGCTAGTCAGGCGAAAGAGATAAATAATAAAATTAAATTAAAAAAATATTATTTACCAGTAAGTACTAACAACCTGAAAATAATAATTGTGGTACCTTTGCTTCACTATATTTATTGGTGACTAAATGTACATTTCGGCCACTACGTGACCATAATCATTACTATACTTCTGATATTATGGTCACGTTGTGATCGAAATGTACATTTAGTCACCAATAAATATAGTGAAGAAAAGGTACCACAATTATTATTGTCATTAATTTGAAAATTTGATGGTGGATAATTGAAATGTTAACTATAATAACTGACAATTATTAACGAGTGAAAATGTAGCTACAACTTTTAAAATTTTGGCGATTATTACTGAAATTTAACTATAAATTACAAAATTTCTTGTCATATTAGTTTTAATGAGTTTTGGTAGGTTTGGTAGGTTTTGGTTTTAAGAGTTTTGGTAGAATTAAAACATTTGCAATGATTGTAATTTCAGCACTACTAACTGAAATTTTGACGCAATCCTCAAAAAATTGACGCCAATAATAGAAAATTTGCCGAAAATTAAAATTTGGATGTAAGCTATAGAATATAATTACGATGAAATTTCTTACAGTAATCGTTACAATATTGATATTAAAAAAAACAATAACGAAATAATTGAAATTTTGGCAGCATTCCTTGAAATATTGACACAAATAATTTAATAATAATAAAGTCTTTATTGTAGTTGGATCCGTTACAACGAGTATTACAGTGTTAAATATAATAGTAACAACAAAAATACTAAAATTGACAGTAATTATTGAATTTTTTATAGTAATTATTAAAATGTTGATCAGAGTAAATAAATAAGTCGTATAGAATCAAAACTTGCAATATCCAAAATCAAATTTTAACAGCTTTTATTATAAAAATGCTATATAAAAAAGATTTTTTTTTTAATTTTACAATTCATTTTGTAGAGCTAACAGGATGTAAAAAAATCATTTGCAAAATTCGGGGAAATAGATTGTCGAGTACAGCGGTTTTTTGTTAATTCCCAAAATTTCGTTATTATAACATTATTATAACATTATTATAACATTTATTATAACATTATTATAACATTTATTATAACATTATTAAAACGTTATTATTTATAACACAAGTTACACAATATACAAAAATACACATTTTAGAATCGTATAGAATCAAAACTCACAATATCCAGAGTTTTGATTCTATACGATTCTAAAATGTGTATTTTTGTATATTGTGTAACTTGTGTTATATGTATATCAATGATTGACACGACAAATATCATGTAAATATGATCTATTGTTTAAATAAATATCTATCTATCTATCTACGACTCAAATATTGATGAAATGAATTGAAAATTAGACAGTAATAATTTTCATTTTCTTACTAAAAAAAACCTTATCAGTAATCTTTGAAATTTTGACTATAATGATTTTTTTTTACAAATAATTGAAAAGTTGGCTACAACTTTTGAAATTTGAACTGCAATGTCTGAAATTTTACAAAAAAATTGTAATGTTGCCTGTTATCTGTGGAATTTTGCTACCATTGCAACTTGGGCAATTATAATTGCAAGTTTGGTACTGATATTGAACATTTTACAGTAATATTTGAAACAGTGATGGTAATATCTGAAAATTTAATGAAAATTGGAAATTTTCCAGTGAGCTATAAAAATTTTATTTTTCCAGAAATTTAATTAGTTTTTACAATTTTAGCCTATACATAATTATCAAATTTTCCACACTTATTCGAAACAAATTTTCTATCAGAAAATGGAAAAAAACTTCATCTTTAGAGAACCTCTTAGAGAACCCCATCTTTACTTTTTCTGGAACTTTCGATTAAATTATATATTGTGATAATTGAGATTTCGTACTTTTAAAGGTTTTCTACAAACGCGTCATTTTGGAAACGATATACTTAATATTTGTTATATCAGAAAGAAAACAATAAAACGTTAATATTTGTATTACCTTTATGTTCAGTCAGTATTTGCAACGTTGATCCTTGCGAAACAGAAAATATGCCGTTCAGGTGCACGCTTTGTTATACTCAGATAGTTGAAATAACTTAAGAACAAAGCAATAAATGAGTAATCATGGTATTTCATATAGCCCAGGCGTGAAGATATACAGTCTGTATTAAAAAGTGTGAAAATTTAGCCTCGATATCCAAGTTTTGGTAAAAAATGTTTTTCTTTTTAAAGCAAAGCATTTTTCGTTTATTTAAATTATTCTTTGGGCCCATTCAGAAGTTAATTTATATATAATTCATTATTAAATATATGATATGGGCATTTTTTATTATGCAAAACACTTAATGGTATTTTACTATAATTATTATAATCTGATCAAAGATAAATCAATGAGTTATGTTATGTTAACTTAAATTACTAAATGAAGGTGTATCAGAATATACAGGCTGAAAGGCTCCGGCTGATGGCCAATTGAAGCACCCCCGAAGCCTTACCATCATACACTTGTAATAAAACAATATTTTTGTATAAAAATGCTTCAATAAATTATATATACTACTACTACTCAGAATATACATAATAATTAGGAATATATATATATATATATATATACAACAATCTTTATTGGGCTATCGACCCCATGGGGTCTTTCCGCCTCAAATTAGGAATATTAATACAAATAAAATAATAAAAATTAAATTTGAACCCACAAATTGAAATCAAAATTCAATATTAAACTACTATATGCCATGAATTTAAAGTTTTATAATGCTGTATGTTTTTAACGTTAAGTGAAAATTTTCGCTTATCTATCCATATAGCACAAACAACTCATAAAAGAATAATAGTTTATTGTAACAGCTGAGTAATTGCTACATTAATTTGCAGTGGACATAAAAAAACAACCTTGGGAAATCTATTAACTTAAACTAGAAACAATTTAATGAATAAATTAGCAAATAAGGAATTTTTACACTCTCATTGTAACAATAAGGTTAATATATAAGGTGAATAATATAATATATAATATAAGGTAAATAAGGTTAATTATAGAGATCTATGTAATACCATTATTATCATGATGTATACCATCGTTACATCATGGAATAATTTAATGAATAATATAGCGTTTCAATTATGACATTGCCCGTTATTGCACTAAATGTATGATATTAATGTAATGATCATGATAATGATTAATTTTTGTTAGTGTTTTATCCATTTTAGTAGTTATTTTGTAATCTTGAAGTTATGTTTTACTTACCAGTAAGTACAATTAAAAAGAAATTCAATAATGAGTAATCATTAATGATCATGATTCAATGGTTTAATTTAATGCAAATTAATTCAAACCTTTAAAACTCTTACATCCAAGTATTAAACGTTTTTAAGGTTTAGCAAAAAAAACAACACATGTTCGAGCATTGTTATAAATTCTTAGGATGGATGATTATTTTATACGCTGTTACGTAAATAAACAATACAAAAGTATGCACCAAA
Organism: Othius punctulatus; assembly: GCA_951805005.1. Taxonomy (NCBI): domain Eukaryota; kingdom Metazoa; phylum Arthropoda; class Insecta; order Coleoptera; family Staphylinidae; genus Othius; species Othius punctulatus. Next base: position 6,280,319 of record OX638138.1, on the reverse strand, counting down.
ATCCGTGGGAGTTTCGGGCGATTCACAAATTCATGAATATTAAGTTTTACATGTGCAAAAACACATTGCATAAATTAAACTAACAAAATGTTTTCATGAAATGATAATCAGCTGCCAAAGGTCTAAGATAATACGCATGCATTTTAAGTTTCAAATCAAAGGGATTTGCATAATTCGGAGAAATGGCGAGAATACTGATAAGTTAAACGACAATATTAAGGATGTAAATTATTCGTAATTTTATCGCGGCTCTAAATTATTTCATTTTAACATTGAGTGTAACTGATACAAACGTACAAACGACGGACTCAAATTTAACAATTAACATTATTCGGAATAAAGTTTAAGGTTTCATTCATAATTACCAGTTATATATATATATATAGCTATCTGCTGTCGGCTGTTGGGATTTGGTTGTCGAAAACTGTGGATTTGTTGATGGCCGACTGGATGAGCGGACCGGCGAAGCTTAGCGAATACATAACTTTTTTTAGATATATATATATATATATATATATATATATATATATATATATATATATATATATATATATTAAATTGAAACTATGTGTGGATACTACTTGGTGAAACATTATGATTAGGTTAAATCAAACACTTGGTTAAAGTTTCACTGTATTGGAAGAATAAACCTCTACAATTGTTACGGCCTCCCGACCATTATCAAGAGTACAGAGATACTAAAATTAAAATTTAACAAATGTGCTATATATACTAAGCTAGAAAAAAAAAAATTTACAACATGGCAATAAATGAATTACGGTCTTGGTTTTTCCGAGCGGATGCCGCATAACAAAGGCGTATTATCAAAGATTAACTGTTCATTCACAATGTTATCCCCATTAGTGACCGCTTTTCGAATTTCTAGGATTTCTAGTAAATCCAGCCGTCTCCCTTTGTGTTCGGTGTGCATTACCTCCAGGCTGTCATTTCTGAAGACCGAGAATAATTATTTCTTCAGAAATGACAGCCTGGAAGTAATGCACACCGAACACAAAGGGAGACGGCTGGATTTACTATATATATATAAATATATATATATAGCTATCTGCTGTCGGCTGTTGGGATTTGGTTGTCGAAAACTGTGGATTTGTTATGGACGACTGGATGAGCGGACCGGCGAAGCTTAGCGAATACATAACTTTTTTTACTTTGGTAAAAAAATATACTTTTATTTTCCTTGGTAAAAAAGGAACAATGTAGCCTCTATCATATACTTTTTTGCCTTGGTAAAAAAATCATTACCTACTAATCATAAAAATCAACTTTACAGAGCTTTGATTCATGAAACAATGATGTGTTTTTTGGATAACAGTGCAAAAAAACTCATTGAAACTTAATCGTTTACTATTTAAGGTTAAGGTATATTTTATAATTGACTTTAAATTATCATCAGGATAAATGGAATCTTAATAATGTTCTGAAATAAATGTCTCTAAATGTGATTTTTTTGCAGTATAATGTGTGTATCTTAGATTAAGGAATGTTGATTAGTAAGAATGTACTTTATTATCTATTTAGAACGTATTTATATTTAGCCGGTTTTAATACTACTGTATCATCATATAGCAAACAATAGCACGATCAAGCGCCCGATACGACATGTGGCAATTTGAAACTATCATACCACAGATTTTTTTACGTCTAATGATGAATCTGTAGTATCAAAACCGAAAAAAAAATCAAAAGTATCAAACGCAAGTATGTGGAAAATTTATTTGAAAATTCGAACTTATAAAATCGATAACATAAGATTTTACATGGTATTCACCATTTTGAGTAGAGTAGAGTTTTGATAGTGATTCTTAAAATTAACTCAAATTTGATCGCAATTTACCATATTTAGTCTGAATTTAACAATCTTGATGTGAAGTTGCCAAATTTGGGCAATGTGTGTTCCGAATACACTCAAATTCCATATTAATGATCAAATTTGATAATTCATTTTACGATTTTAACGAATTTCGTGTTTTCAACTGTAATTTACATATTTTAACAATAAATGAAAAATATCCTTAATATTCATATATGTAATGTAAAAAAAAATGGTCGAAACTTTTATGAAAATTTGTCAGATTCCAAGACAATATTTACTAACTTATAGATTTGAATTGTATTAAAAAACGCCTTGTATATTTTTGAATGTTTTTTAAAAAATTATGATATACGTGAAATTTTGCTGGCAGGTGGTAAATTCCTTCTGTAATTTTAAAAGAAACTCTCAAATTCCATTGTCTTTAATTATAGGGAAATTTGTATTACCAAGCAAAGTTTAGCTTTCACAAGTCAATAGCAAAAATGTTGAACTAAGTATTATTTTTTAAATATTATAATTTATAAGTATTATGTAAAACTTTAATTATTGAGAAATTTGTGTAAATGACCAAAAAACTATTTGAATTCAGAAGTGTAAAAGCCTGCAGAATCACATACAATTGAGATGTTATCACTTATCACTAACTGAGTGTTAACGAAGGAGTCTTTGTAGAAGATACACAGGCAGTTTTTAATGGATACATTAGTTTTACAATCATACCAATTGTATTTTTTTCATATTCAGTTTCAGATTCAGATTCAGCTGAAAAACTTAAGTACATTCGAAAATCCTGCTACTTTTGGCAATTTGGCAATTTGAAAAAAATCTATTCTGTCAAATTTTCAGTAGTCAACATTTCAATGATTACTAGCAAATTTTAAACTATATACATGGAAACTAACTGATGATTCAAGTAAATTGGTGATATTATTAACAAACTTTCGTTTATTTACCCGGTAATTGAAAATATTACAGATTAGTGTAAAATATCTTTTTTTTCTATAAAAGTTTAATTATTCTATCAATATTTCAAGGTTGTCCAAGTTTTAAAATTACTGCCAAAGTTATAATTATGTATTTCAAAAATTCCTCAAATTCTCAATTTTTCACGTTTGTCAAATTTTCAATTCTTGTTGACGTTGCTGTGTTTGATTCCTGTAAAATTCTAGTTACGTTTGTCAAAATTTCAGTAATTATAGTAAGTATCAATGATGGCTCCCAAAATTTCAATTGAAACTACCGAATTTACAATTTGTGCCTAAAATTCTATGATTATCTAGACTAAAAATTCAATGATTCCTGTAAAATTCTAGTTACGTCTGTCAAAATTTCAGTAATTATAGTAAGTATCAATGATTGCTCCCAAAATTTCAATTGAAACTACCGAATTTACAATTTGTGCCTAAAATTCTATGATTATCTTGACTAAAAATTCAATGATTACTGTCAAATTGATTTCTGTAATTTTTTTGTTACATTTGTCAAAATTTCAGTAATTATATTAAGTATTAATGGTTGCTGATAAAATTTAAGAAAATCTTATTATATTTAATTAAATCTTAAGAACTTCAAAAAGAGACATTAAAAATCTAAATTTTTCAAAAGTTACAGAAAACAAAAACAAAACAATTTTTTAAATGATCTAAAACCAACACACAATAAAAAAATCTCATTAATATATTTCGTGATTTCCCTAAATTAGCACGATTGCGATTTCCGTCATTTTGAAAACCGAGATTTTCACTTAAATTAAATTCACTCGGTATATCTGATGGGGCTAATAATTTTTTTAAACAACCACAAATTGTTTTTTTGAAAATTAACAATAAAAATAATTCTCATATGATATGATTTTTTGGCATTCATTGATATTAAATTTATATAAATGATATACAAGTTTACACATTTTATTATATTATTTGTAATATGTATTTGCCAACGAATTTTTGACGCACATGTGGTTAGATAGCTTAGTCATGCTGAACTGCTGAAATGCAAATGAGCAGTTTTCAGAAAAACATACTGAAACGCAATAAACATGTAAGCTATTATTTTTTATATTACCATATTTATTTATTAAACAAACTCAAATATTCAAAATCTGCTTGCAAGTTTTGTTCGATAATATTTATTACGATGGATATAATTGATGAAAAATCAATTATTATATGAATAAATTAATTGATGTGGCTGTTATTCACTGAGAGTCCATTTGAAGTTCACTTTAATAATATATTATTAAAGTAATGAACTTATTATATGACTTATTAGACTTTTGCACGATTATTTGCATAGCTCTAGCGTTATATCAAAATGTACGACAATAGTTAATGTTTTTTCTCGGAAATTGGGAAATTCGTCGCTCTGAGAATCAAGTTAATTTTTTTCGTTGACCTTATACGGTTCGGCGATTTTGTAGATTATTATATATATATATATATATATATATATATATATATATATATATATATATATATATATATATATATATATACATATATATATGTATAAATATATATTTTGTGTACATATACAAAGATCAAAGATTACTACAAATAGCCATTCTTTAAGTTAAGTTTAGATTAAGTTCTATGAAGTTCTAATAAGTTTTCATATATAGGTACAATACATTTTTTTTAAATATGTTATTTAGTAAGAAATACAAAACCTATATCCTAATCATGAAATCATATATATTATATTATGAATGATGTACCATTGCCTAATTCACTAAATATTCTTCATGTACCGAGTGATCATTTAAATGTCATCTCTATACCTTTTCAAGTTCAAATTGAGACCAATCAAGTTCAAATTGAGACCAGTCAATTTCAAATTGAGACCAATCACGTTCAAATTGAGACCAATCAATGTCAAATTGAGACCAATCAAGTTCAAATTGAGACCAATCAATTTTAAATTGAGACCAATCAAGTTCAAATTGATACCAATCAATGTCAAATTGAGACCAATCAATTTCAAATTGAGACTAAACAAAATCAAGTTGACACCAAACACTATCAAGTTGAGCGTAAACAAATCAAATTTATTATGATAACTTGATATTGTTTAGTGTCAACTTGATTTTGTTTAGTCTCAATTTGAAATTGATTGGGCTCCATTTGAAATTGATTGGTATCAAGTTGAACTTGATTGGCCTCAATTTGAAATTGATTGGTCTCAATTTGCACTTAGAAAGGTATAGTAATCCATGGAAATTTTCGCAGCCAATAAAAAAGGCTATAGCACCAATCTTGCCTTCTTATTGGCTGCGAAATTTTCCATGGATTGCGAGAGCTGAAATTGAAATGATCATTCGGCATTAATCTAAAGCCCCATTCTTCACATTTCCACTTTCACGGTTTTGGAACTGTACAAATACTATAATCATAAATATTAGGAGTGTTATAATTTAATATATTATATATAAGATATAACTTATTGAAACATTTACATATTTGCTATTGTATGTACATTATTAAATTGTAAAATAAGGTCTTGCTGCAATGCCTATTAATATATTATTTTATCTTATTTTGTAGATAGCAAATGGTCTCCGATATTAAATCACCAACGGCTATTTTTAGTCACAACTCTAGTCGCAATATCATTAGTTGCTTTAGTAACAATATTGTCAATTTTTCTGACAAAATATAAGCCCAATGGATTGGCTGTATATCCAACAGACACCAATGAACAGGATACAGGAACTCCATCTGGATTATATGGTAAATAATTACAAATTACATGAAACATATAATATTTTTTTAAGCTACTATTATCCTGTATATAAAATAACAGTTTGCGTAGTAATATTATAAGCAATTATTTCACATAGACTTCATTGAAGTAATCTTCCACATCAATTTTTTATACTCATTTACATGAATTTAGGACAGGTCAGGTTTAGGACATTTAGGTATGTTGTTTTCTTTTTTCATTTTCTTCTTCTATTACTGTTTTTCGTTCATGCATAAAAAGCATAAAACCTCAGCATAAAATTGACAAAAAAGTCGTTTCTAATCTTTGAAGTTGAAGGAGGTAGTTAGATGCTTCACTTCTTGTATTTGTCTGTTTTCGTTAGTCATTTTGGTATTCAGCACTTTGGTATGTTGATCAGATACTAAAAGAGCAATTATGTATAACACATAATTGTTCTTTTAGTATCTTTAGTATCTTTTAGTATATGATGCTCAACATAACGTTGAGCATCATATAAAAACATTGAAATTTTGATTTTCGATCGACTTTATTAAATTCTAAACCAGTACTTCGACTTCGACTTCGTCTTAAAATTTTTCTTAAAGACATAATTATAAGCAATAACAAATGTTTCTTCTTCTCTTGCTGTGTTTCGTTCAAGAAGTTCTTCCATTTAGTCCTGTCCTTCGCTAGTTCTTTCGCTTCTTTCCATGTTTTCCTTCTTTCTTCTATTATTGTTTTCATTCTGTCATCCCATGTCTTTCTCGGTCATCTGTTCCTTCTCTTTTTGTTTGGCTTTGCTTTCCACACTTTTTCCACTATTCTTTGGTTGTCCATTATTTACATACATATGTCCCTACCATCTGAGCTGTCGTTTTTCCATGTATGTTGTATTGTCTCTAGGTCTAATTCTTCTCTTATTTTTGTGCTTTTTATTTTGTCTATTTTCGTTACTCCTTTGATTCTTTGTAGTACTTCAGGTTACTCTTTTACAGTTCACTCTTTTTACAATGTTATCATCTACAAAGTTATCATTTACAATACAATCATCTGTAATGTTGTCATTTACAATATTATCAGCTGTAATGTTGTCATTTACAATATTATCATCTGCAATGTTATCATTTACAATATTATTATTATATACAAAATTTGAACGTTGTATCACTTCGTTTGAACCTTTGAAGTTTTTAATGTAAACACTAATTCTTATTATACATCTTACATCCTCTTTTTCTATTTCGTAAGTTCTTTCTCTTATTTTATTCTTAATTTTTCCTAGTTTCCAAGTGCTTTTAGGCTTTCCTTGGAACCAAACTTGCATTCCATTTCTAAGTTCAACGTTTGAACGTACACCTGATTTGTCATAATAAATTTTTGATTTGATTTGTCTTGTGTCAATTTTGTTCTTTAGTTTAGTCTTATTTATAATTTGAGAATTTAGTTTGTTTTCATTAACGGGTAAGTTGTCTCTTAAGTATCGTGACATTAATATCTGAGATGGTGTGTAGGTATCATAGACAGGGGTGTTACGGTAACTTAATAAAGCTAAGTTATGTCTTCTTTATTTTCTAATGTCTTTTTAATTAATTTCTTAATGGTTTGAATTGATCTTTCTGTAAAACCGTTGGATTGTTGGTGATGTGGGGATGATTTAGTTATTTGAAAATTCCATTCTTTGGAAAATGTTTCATACTCTTCACTGATGAATTGTCTTCCACTATCTGATACAACAATTTTGGGTATTCCATGTCTAGCAAATATGGATTTTAATTTGTTGATTACATTTTTGGAAGTTAGATTTTTGTTCAACGTCATGATTTCGGGATATTTTGAGTAGTAATCCACTGCAATAAGGAATGTTTCACCTTGTATTTCAAATAAGTCTATTCCTATTTTTTGCCATGGTTTTTTAATTATTTCATGATTTATCATAGGCTCTCTTCCATTCGAGTTTGAATATTGATTACATACGTAACATCTATTCATTACATTTTCTATATGTGTTATCATATTAGGCCAATATACTGCAAATTTTGCTCTCGATATGTATTTATTTATACCTAAATGACCTGTGTGTATGTCTTCAAGGACTTTGTTTCTCCATGATTTTGGTATAATGACTCTTTGATTCATATATATTAAGTTATTGCTTCCCATTGTTATTTCTAACTTTAATTTGTAAAATGGTTTCAAATTTACTGTCATTTTATTTATGCTCTTTGGCCATCCATCCTTAATAAAGGTTTTCATCATTTTTAATTCTTCCTCATCTTCAGTTGCTTTTATCAATTGTTTTAACCTGTCCTCTTTAATTGTTAAAAAAAAATCGATTAGGCATACTTGAGCGTTTAATTCTAAATTATCTTCGAATACTTTATTTACTGTTGCTCGTGATAATGTATCAGCTATTATTAGATATTTGCCTGGTTTGTAAACTAAATTTATTTTATATTTTTGTAATGTCAAAAGCATCTTTTGTAATCTAGCTGGGCATGAGTTTAATGATTTTTTGAATATGGAAATTAATGGTTTGTGATCGGTTTCAACTGTAAACTCTTTTCCATAAACATATTGATAGTACTTTTGTACGCCAAAACATATTGCTAATAGTTCCTTCTATATTTGAGCATATCTTTGCTGAGTTTCTGTCACAGCTCTAGAAGCATATGCACATGATTTTTTTATTTTGCAAAAGTGCTGCTCCTAAGCCTCAGCTAGATGCATCAACTGATATTGTTATTTGCTCTCTTGGATTAAAATACTTTAAAATTGGTTCTTGTGAAATTATCATTTTTAATTCGTTAAATGCTTTTTCTTGAGGGTGTTCCCATGAAAATATATTGTTATCTTTAATTAAATCCCTTAATGGTTGAGTAATTTCTGATAAGTTTGGAATAAATTTTCCTACATAAGTTATGAAACCTAGGAATCTTTGGACATCTTTTTTATTAATTGGTTTGGGCATTCCTACGATGGCTTCAATTTTATCTTCATCCATTGATATACCTTTATTTGAAAACTTATGTCCTAAATACTTAACTTCATCTAGACCAAATTTACATTTGTTTCTATTAAATTTTACATTTTTCTCTCTAGCTATCTTAAATACTTCTTCCAATATTTTGTCATGTTCTTCTTTAGTCTCGGCATGAATTAAAATATCATCGACATAGATTACTACACCTTTTATATGAAAAATTTCTTGAAAAGTTTCTTGGAATACTTCACTAGCAGTTTTAATACCAAATGGTAGTCTATTGAATTTGTATCTACCATGAGGTGTTGCAAAAGTGCATAACTTACTAGATTTCTCATCTAATGGAATGTTCCAAAATCCAGTAGCTGCATCTAATATTGTGAATATTTGTGAACCATTCAAATTTCTTTTTATTTCGTCCATGTTTGGTATTTTGTATTTTCTATCTATTATAACTTCATTTAAATCTCTTGGATCTAAGCAGATTCGTAGAGAACCATCTTCTTTTCTAACTAGTACATATGAATTTATCCATTCTGAGCTGCCTTGAACTTTTTATATTATTTTTAATTTTTCTAAATTTTCTAAACATTTTTTAAATTGATCTAGTATAGCAAAAGGTACATTTCTTATTGGATTTACTACTGGTTTTGCATATTTTTGTATTTCAATGTGATATGGCTTACTTGTTTTACCTATACCTTCAAATACATCTTTATATCTATTGGTTAATTCTTCATAACTTTTAATTTGGTTTTTATTTACTGTATTAATGAATTTAATATCCTCATCATTTTTTATGTTTACTATTCCTAAATGAATACATGTTTTTAAACCTAAGATTGACCCATTATTACTTTTGTCTACAAATAATTCAGTTTTCTTGAAACAATTTCCATTATAGTATAAATCTAGATAACATTTTCCCAATATAGGAATTTTATCTCCAGTAAATGTGACTAAGTTTTCCTTAATGTTCTCAATACTTTTTAAATTAAATTTACACGCTTTTAATTCAAAGTAGGAAATTATATTGACACTTGCTCCCGTATCTATTTTAAATTTAGCCTTTACATCTGCATCTTCACCTATACTCAACTCTATAATGCAATGATTAAAATTATTGAGGTTTTTGTTTCCATTATTAATTGTGTCTATGCTGAAGTGATCATTACAATTATCCGATTGATTCACTTGGTTTACAGATTTATTCCTACATTTATTTGCAAAGTGATTGTCCTTTTTACATTTTAAACATTTTTTACCGTATGCTGGACATTTATTTATCGGATGTGATTTACCACATCTTGAACAGTCTTTAATTTATCTTTGTACCTGATTGTAACTTATATTTTCGTTCGATCTTGAAGAATCTTCTCGGAATTTTTGTGTTGTTCTCTTCTGATTTCTTACTTGATCCACTTCTTTGTAATTTCTTGTCTTGTCTCCATTCGTTGATTGTTTCATATCCTGAAGATGCTGTCTGGATGTTTCGGTTAACACACATGTCTCGATTGCTTTTTCCAGGGTGTACTCTTGATGTTGTAGAAGTTGCTCTCGAACCTTCTCATCTTTTATCCCAATGTTTAGCATCGTTTTTATTAATTCCGTTTTAAAATTTTCAGGGAATTCGCACTGTTTTGCTTGGTTTTTTAATGACGTGACATACTGTTCTGTGCTTTCCTCATTTTGGCCGGACGTGAAAAATTTATATCTCTCGTAGGTTAGGTTCTTATTTGGAATGAAATAGTCATTAAATTTCTTCTTTAGTACAGTAATTTTGTCCTTATCATCGTCACTAAATGTGAAGCTATTGTAGAATGCAATGGCTTGTTCGCCCATTAAATGCAGTAAATGTGCACATTGCGTTATTTCTGGTTTTGAGTATAATTCTACAGCGGCGGAGTATATTTCATACCTCTGCTTCCATTGTCTCCAATTCTCACTGAGATTGCCGTTTAATTTAATTGGTTGGATTCCTCTGCTTTCCATTTTCACGTCTTCTTTTTATTTCTCGTTTTAATGTCTGTTAAGCTGCGCCATGTCATATATCTGGGAGTGGATCTAGGAATCGACTGAACAACACAACTGCCATGTGTATACTGTCTTTATTAAACTTCTATGCGTGGTCGTTGCGGTAGGTTAGACAACCTTCTTTACCTCTAAGGCACATACATTACATACATTACATCATTACATCTCTATTACATACATCTATTACAACATCTAATTCTTTTCCTTTTATACTTCTTATACTTAATGTTAATATATAGATTTTCAATTACCAAAACTTTTCTTTTTACAGATTCAAGTGTTAAACTAACGCTGAGTGGAAAACTAAAAATTATATCACGTTTGGAATGGGTTGCACAACCACCAGTGGACAAAGCGACTCCTCTTGTACATCCAGTACCATATGTGATAATAATGCATACTGCTACTGAAAACTGCACTGATCAAGCAGGATGCACATTCCATGTCCGATACATACAATCCTTCCACATTGATAGCAGGGGCTGGTGGGACATTGGCTACAACTTCTTGGTTGGTGGCGATGGATTTGCATACGAAGGAAGAGGATGGAACGGAGAAGGTGCTCACACATACGGCTACAACGCCAGAAGTATAGGCATTGCCTTTATCGGTACATTCAACAAGATTCTACCACCGCAAAGACAAATCATTGCTGCTCAGCAGCTGATTCAGAGAGGTGTGGAGAAAGGGTTCATTTCCAAGGATTATAAGCTGTTAGCGGCGTTGCAGCTGCAAACTACCCAAAGTCCTGGCAAGCTTCTTTACGAAAATATGAAAACCTGGCCTCATTGGTCGGAAACTCCATAGATTTTTGAGTATACCTATACTTTTTAATTGTGATATGTGTCAAATATTAAGACTGATAGCGTTGTGTAATTAATTATTTTGTATATTATGTATAAAAGTTGTATCATATCTTACTAGGTATACATTTTATAGTCTATGTATATACATACATATAAATATATATACATATACAGAGTGTACCAAAAATGTTGAGAACAGTTTGAATTTCCCGCCATAGGTTTCAGCTATTTTTACGATGTAACAGCGGTACTACAAACAGTACTGCAGAGGTAGGATATGAAATGTGTTACGTCAAATTACAATGACAATTTGTCACTCTTATTAAATTTTTTGTCACCTCTTTGATGGTCGTGTGTAGTCATCGCGACGAGAACTGACACTGACTCACGTTTTTAGGAACAAAGACTCGCGTTTTCTATGTTCGTTCGCATGCTTACGGTAAATGTAATAGAGTGAAACGAAATATGAAACGTATGTCGAATTCCCGCAATATGGAGCGATGAGTCATTGTCAGCTCTCAACGAGCCTTCTATACTTACTTCAGATGACCTTGAAGCTATTCAGATCCAGATAAGCTTGAAGCTGTGTAAGACGTATTTGTCATTAGCACCAATAAAGATTATTATTATTATTATTATTATTATTGTTTCGGAGCCTGGTATCGCCAAAATTTTGAAACTTTTATAAAAACACTTGTCTCTTTTGGTACATTATGGGCTCTTAATATTAAAAATAATAATTTGTTGATGTTTCTGATACTAGGATGTCTTACACAGGTCAAATTAAATTACACATTCTTGCATACATCGTTGTAATTTTCCACGTTGTTCTGAAATTTTCATTTCAGATTTGAGAGTATTATATTTTAGAAGATTTTATTGTCAAGTTAGTTTATTATTTAAAATTAATGGTGCCATGCTAGTAAATATTATATAAACAATAAGTATTTAATAATGCTATTATTTATATTTGTAGGTTGTGCCACACCTTGTAAACGCGCCTTTGTAAAACAAATATGTCTGACAAAATGTGTTGCCAACGTCTTAACAATTTAGCATGGCGGGAAATTCAAAGCATCATCAACCTTTTTGGATCACCCTGTACGCATAGGTGTACGTTTTATATTGTTATAATTATATTTTAATAAAACTAAGCCATTTATATCTATTCATTATTTTAGGATATGATGATACCACTTGTTTCCGTTAATTAGATATACACTGATAAATGGTAATTGAGTGAATCAGAACTAAAGTGATTATTATTATTTTTTTAAATTATTATTATGCAAGACACTTAATCGTATTTTACTATACATGGTATAGTAACATAGGATAATTATTAATGTGAGTGAATGTAGGGGTTTAAGAACTATTAGGTTTCGACTTTTTTTGACATAGATTCAAGAAAAGTGTTTGTCATTAAAATGACATTAAAATGAAAAAAAAAATTTATCATTAATTGTTAAAATATGAAAATTACAGATGAAAACTACATATCGTTAAAATTGGAAAAGTACATTTTCAAATTTGATCACTAATGTGGAATTTGAGTGTTTTAAAAACAACCATAGCCCACATTTAACAAATTTAGAATAAAATTTCACAAATTCAGAATAAAATATCCAAATCTAGTTTTATTCAAATAAAGACCTATTTAGATTATTATTAGCCTCCACAGCGGACATTATTTTCATTAGTAAAGTCTTAAAATTACAGATGGAAATTACCACATTCCAACAAAATTTCACATGTTTCTTAAAATTTACCAATAACACTCAAAAACTTGAGAACACTTCCAAATTACAGTCAAAATCTATAAATTGTCTTGGAATCTGATAAGTTTTCATAACATTTCAGTTATAATGCGACAACTTTAGAATAAATTTTACCAGTTGTTTTATCAATACATGAATTAAAAATATTTAGCATTAATTGTTAAAATATGAAAATTACAGATGAAAACTACATGTCGTTAAAATTGAAAACGTGCGTTTTCAAATTTGATCACTAATGTGGACTTTGAGTGTTTTAAAAACAGCCCAAATTTGACAAATTTAGAAAAAAAAATGACAAATTCAGAATAAAATTTGACAAATTCAGAACAAAATTTGGCAAATTCAGACCAAATTGGCAAATTTACAAATTCAAACCAAATTTGGCGTTTTGGCTTGAGCAAATTTGCCAGATCAAATTTCAATTGTTAAAATTTAAGAATGGCTGTTAACATTTTACATTTATCGCACAAATTTGTGAATACTATTCGAAATCTTAAAAAATTCGATTCTTCAAGTTCTAATGTTCGAATTGTCAATTAAATTTAAAAAATTGGCAAATTTCAGACAAAATCGTCAACTTTTTGTAAGATTTAATAAAAAAGTATAATCAAAAATAAAATGATAAATATTTTGCAATCGAAATACCTAAATCCGGCCCTGCTTAAAATTATTCAAAATTTAACATTTGTTGCCCAAATTTGTCAAGTTCAGGTAAAATATCATCAAATTTCGTTTGCATTCTAACGACTTGCGTTAATATTTAGGATTAAATTTGATAACTGCAGTCAGAATTTAATAATTCAGATTATATTTTATAATTATCATTGTTGCTAGTGGACTGTGATAAAGGATAATAGAATTTAAGGGTTTCTGTTAAATTTACAGATGGACATCACTTCCTTGCGACAAAATTTCATGTTTCTTAAAATTTAAGAATAACAGCCAAACATTTGATAATACTTTGCAAATTACACTTAAAAATTTTCTTCGAATCTGATAAGTTTTTATAAAATTTTAGTTTAAATGAGACAACTTCAGAATAAATTGTACCAGTTTTTTTTTCAATATATGAATTAAAAATATTTATCATTAATTGTTAAAATATGAAATTTACAGATGAAAACTACATGTCGTTAAAATTGGAAACGTACGTTTTCAAATTTGATCACTAATGTGGAATTTAAGTGTTTTAAAAACAACCGTAGCTCAAATTTGGCTTAATTGAGACCAAATGAGGCATATTCAAACCAAATTTGACATTTTGGCTTAAGCAAATTCGGCAGCTCAAATTTCAGTTGTTTACATTTAGAAATAGCTGTTAAAATTTTACATTTATTGTCCAAATTTGTGAATACTATGCGAAATCTTAAAAATGTCGATTCTTCATGTTCTAATGTTCGAATTGTCAATTAAGTTTGACATTTGACAAATTCAGAATAAAATTTGGTAAATTCCGACCAAATTAGGCAAAGTCAAACCAAATTTGGTATTTTTGCTTAAGAAATTTGGCAGATCAAATTTCAGTTGTTAAAATTTAAGAATGGCTGTTAAAATTTTACATTTATCGTCCAAATTTGAAGTGTTTCAAAAACAACCATAGCCCAAATTTGGCAAAATTCAGACCAAATTTGGCAAATTCAAACCAAAATTGGCATTCTGGCTTAAGCAAATTTGGCAGATCAAATTTCAGTTGTTTACATTTAGAGATGGCTGTTAAAATTTTACATTTATCGTCCAAATCTGTGAATATTATGTGAAATCTTAAAAATGTCGATTCTTCAAGCTCTAATGTTCGAATTGTCAATTAAGTTGGCATGACATGACATGACATTTGACATTTGACATTTGACAAATTCAGAATAAAATTTGGCAAATTCAAACCAAATTAGGCAAATTCAAACCAAAATTGGGATTTTGGCTTGAGAAGTTGCAGATCAAATTTCAGTTGTTAAAATTTAAGAATGGCTGTTAAAATTTTACATTTATCGTCCAACTTTGTGAATACTATGCGAAACCTTAAAAATTAGAAGTCCTTCCCAGCGCAGATTGCACCTTTGAACATTCAGTAGGAGTTTTGACTTCAATCTTTCAAAAAATGTTGTGCCCGAGGAATTCAGACTGGCAGATTGCCAGTCTTAGCAAATTTTAATCGTCCAAAAAAATGTTATTTACGATTCAAGTTCGTAAAGTAGGTAGTGCTTAATGCACGAGCCTGACTTTTGTTAACGAGGCACAGCCGAGTTCAGCGAAGAACGAGAGTGCAAAAATGCTCTTTATGAAAGTGTACCACACAAAGTTTTTTCCTGCAACAGCTATTATGAAAAATATCATAATATTACAAATGAATATATCACATTGTACTAATTGTATAATTAACGTGACTGTTTAAAGTTTTGAACTTCTTTTGTTTTATTGAATGTTGACTTTTCTAAGTAAAATTTGATGAAAAATACTAAATTTTTTTTAATTGGTGAGTGAATGAATTGTTTGTAACACTAATTTTACAGACGATCTTTTTTCGTACTGGTGATTATTGTATGAACTTGTGCTAAAAAGCCTCACATTACGCACTGTTAACAGAGCGTAAAAACTTATTTTACGCACTTTCGTAGAAAAACACTCTTCACACATTAATCTTGGCATTTTATTGTACATCTATAATAATTTACAACATCAGTGTTAACAGAAATATATGCTACCTGGTGGCAGAATACTCTTTATATATATATATCTACATTTTTCTATATTCTCTAAATATTACATAAATATATTGTCATTTATTTCTACAAACAATTTTTTTGATTTTTTTGCTATTTTCAAAATAACGTTACGTTCATTAATAGAGCTAGTCAGTTTTGGCAATGTAAGTTTTGTACCAGTTTTTAAATATAGGATTTTCATTAGTCAATATTCATTGTGTACAATTATACGGAATAACTGTCACTTAATTTTAACCTTGTGCAAAAAAAAATGGGATGCCGTTATAAGATGACGTCATTCGACGAGGAAATAACTGTATAACGATATAAAGTTATAGAATAACGGTATAAAGAGGGACAAAATGAAAATTCTTTATTTTCAATCTTCTTAATTTAATCGTTCTTAATTTTCAATGTCTTGAAATGATTAATGAATGATGAATAACACCCCATGAATCAAATCTAAAAAGCATGGCATTCAATTTTGAGACACCTGATTAATGAATGATGAATAACACCCCCATGAATTAAATCTAAAAAGCACGGCATTCAAGTTTGAGACACCCTGTATATTGGTAGATAGATGAATATGTCCTCAATATACCAAATACACATATACCTAGAAATTTAAAGATTTGCCAATTCTACACAAGCACATCCGCAATATATAATTTCCATAAAACTGGAAGGAGCTTAAGTAGTTTCAGTAGTTCCATTTTGATTTTCAGCATTAGTATTTAATCCTGTTTGCAGTAGTTTGGCGATCCCTTCTACGTCCAGAGTAGAATCTCGAGCCGAAATTTTTTTCAGGGCGTTATTCACTATGCACAAATCTCCTCGTAATTCTGATACCAAAGCTGTAATTTTCTGTGCACTGCTAAGCACCTCTACGCTTTGGGTGTATGGATTATAACGTATTCCGAAGGGACGTTGAATTTTGTCTGCATAGGTTCTGAAAAATACATTGCATACAAAAAAACTACTACTAACTACTAAAGATGATATGGGTTTTTAATCGTCATTTTCTGGTTGGTTGTTGATTTCTAACTGCCAGAACGTTTGAACTGCTCAACTTTTTTGGAAGCGTTTTGAGCCTGGTGAAAGGATCAAGGAAGTAAAATTTGAAGAATGTTTTTGTGGCTTTTGCGACCAACATTTTGTCGACTGAGAACTATTTTGAAGCAAGTCTAAAAATATTAAGTGAGTATTTATATTTGGTACCAAATAATTCTATAGAGTAGAGCACTTTCGGACAGGGTTTAATAAATTCTTCAATTTAGCCAATAATGAGTTCTATTAGGTTGTTCTACCACCTCGAAATGGTGCATTTTAATGCGTAAAGCTTGTGATGAAGATATCTAGTCAGATTAGTGTAAATGTAGATTTTGGTTTTATTTTTGATGTGAGACGACAATTTTTGGATCAAGATGAAGTTTTCAAAATTTGAGTGCCTATTTCTCAGATCTTTTTCAAAATACATACTAACCTAAGTTATTTGAACACAATTTGAATTGTATGCTACGGGACATAGGTATAGCTATCACAGCAATTGACATCATTTATATTCAAAAAAAAGTTGGAAATACATGAAGAAATAATCACCTCATTTTTTCCTTGGCTTCTTCAAACGAGTCTGTGTACCAATAAGCATTCTGATATGCAGTAATGATACACTCCTGCTTGCAAGTAATTTCAGGATCAAACCGCTTAATTTTCGCAGGAGTTCCTATCGCATGCTTCAGCTCTGCTACAGAACTGAGCAGTCCGGCTCCATAAACCCTCAATTCCCCATCTTGCTTGCACAATCCAAATTCCACTGTGAAAAAATACAGCTAAAAAGAGGTATAACATTAGTATTTATAAACATTTTATAATGATGATACAAACTGTTGCTAATTTGTTAACATCTTCATCACAGGCTCCTAAAGATGCCAAACCAAGTTCTTGTGAGAACTGAGCAAAGCTAGGATTTGCTAGTAGAGGCATATGACCAAGCAGCTCGTGGCAACAATCGCTAAAATAAATGTAGTAAATTTATTGAAAACATACAAAATGTTTACAAATTTCTCATTTACGTGAAAGTATTTTTTATTTCAAAGAGTACATTATTTCAATTTTTTGTACTAAAATGACATGCAGGTAAAAAGCATCAGAAAACATGCAACATTTTCATAAATCTCTCATCAACGCGAAAATATTGTTTATTTCAAAGAGTAGTTCGCAAAATTTTATTCGCATACTAAAAAATTATGTAGTTAAATTTCATGCGGGTAAAACCAATCAGAAAACATACCAAAATTTCATAATTTTTTCGTTTCCGCGAAAGTATTTTTCATTTCAAAGAGTATATTATTTCAAATTTTTGTAGTAACATTTTATGCAGGTAAAAACAATCAGAAACGTACAAAATTTTCATAAATTTCTTATTTCCACGAAAGTATTATTTATTTAAAAGAGTATATTATTTCAATTTTTTGTAGTAAAATGTCATGCAGGTAAAAACCATCAGATAACATGCAAAATTTTCATAAATCTCTTATTAACGCGAAATTATTGTTTATTTCAAAGAGTAGTTCGCAAAATTTTATTCGCATACTAAAAAATTATATAGTTAAATTTCATGCAGGTAAAACCAATCAGAAAACATACAAAAATTTCATAACTTTTTCGTTTCCGCGAAAGTATTTTTCATTTCAAAGAGTATATTATTTCAAATTTTTGTAGTAACATTTTATGCAGGTAAAAACAATCAGAAACGTACAAAATTTTCATAAATTTCTTATTTCCACGAAAGTATTTTTTATTTAAAAGAGTATATTATTTCAATTTTTTGTAGTAAAATGTCATGCAGGTAAAAAGCATCAGAAAACATGCAACATTTTCATAAATCTCTCATCATCGCGAAAATGTTGTTTATTTCAAAGAGTAGTTCGCAAAATTTTATTCGCATACTAAAAACTTATGTAGTTAAATTTCATGCGGGTAAAACCAATCAGAAAACATACCAAAATTTCATAATTTTTTCGTTTCCGCGAAAGTATTTTTCATTTCAAAGAGTATATTATTTCAAATTTTTGTAGTAACATTTTATGCAGGTAAAAACAACAGAAAACGTACAAAATTTTCATAAATTTCTTATTTCCGCGAAAGTATTTTTTATTTCAAAGAGTACATTATTTCAATTTTTTGTAGTAAAATGTCATGCAGGTAAAAAGCATCAGAAAACATAACATTTTTATAAATCTCTCATTAACGCAAAAATATTGTTTATTTCAAAGAGTAGTTCGCAAAATTTTATTCGCATACTAAAAAATTATGTAGTTAAATTTCATGCAGGTAAAACCAATCAGAAAACATTAAAAATTTCATAAATTTTTCGTTTCCGCGAAAGTATTTTTCATTTCAAAGAGTATATTATTTCAATTTTTTGTAGTAAAATGTCATTCAGGTAAAAAGCATCAGAAAACATGCAACATTTTCATAAATCTCTCATCAACGCGAAAATATTGTTTATTTCAAAGAGTAGTTCGCAAAATTTTATTCGCATACTAAAAAATTTTGTAGTTAAATTTCATGCAGGTAAAACCAATCAGAAAACATACAAAAATTTCATAAATTTTTCGTTTTCGCGAAAGTATTTTTCATTTCAAAGAGTATATTATTTCAAATTTTTGTAGTAACATTTTATGCAGTTAAAAACAATCAGAAACGTACAAATTTTTCATAAATTTCTTATTTCCGCGAAAGTATTTTATATTTCAAAGAGTACATTATTTCAATTTTTTGTAGTAAAATGTCATGCAGGTAAAAATCATCAGAAAATATAACATTTTCATAAATCTCTCATTAACGCAAAAATATTGTTTATTTCAAAGAGTAGTTTGCAAAATTTTATTCGCATACTAAAAAATTATGTAGTTAAATTTCATGCAAGAAGGAAAGTAATGATTTTCCAACTTCACGCCAGAAATTTCCTTGTTTTTGCAGATTGTGAATTGATAGAGTCGTTCCGTCAGAATTCAGTATTTTACAGTTCTTATTTTACATATACGTTTTACCCAGAAATGCTTGAAGTATTTCCAATTTGGGATACATATCCAACTAATTTTTAGTACTATACTTAAGCACTCCATCGGAAATTTAATCAACGGCCAACAATGTGTAACATACGAGTGTACACAAAAGATAATGTTTGCCCTATTTCCATCAATACTCTATTTTCCCGAGGATAAAAGAATATTTTATAATATCCAGGCTATACGGAAATAATATACGGTGAATATACTCCGAAAATATGTAAGCACACTTATTTTCAATTGAAATTGTAATTTTTGACAGAAAAATAAATAATTTTGTATGCATGAGAAAAGCACGAAATCGCCATGTCAATTATGAAAATCTAATTGAGATTAGATCTAATTATTATTAAATCACTAATTTTCGGTTTGAGTTTTGAAACGGTTCAATTTTAGGCACTTAAATTTTTTGATGAGAAATAGTGTTACTTGTGTGATAAACAACGTTGATGCGTGAGATCTTGACAAAAAACAACATATTCATTTTAATTGGTAAATGTTCGAGGCATCTACTTCGTTTTATTTATTTTCATTTTAGTTTCTCAAAACTTATGTGAACCATATATTTTCAGCAGAAAACTTCCCAATTGTTTTATATAAACGTTGTCAGTTTTTTGTTGGAAACAGGGTAATTTTTGCCATAAACGTTATGTATTTTGACAACAAGAAACATTATATTTCATTTTCATTTGCCCCAAAATAATGCAACAGATAAATTTTCACCAGATACTTACATATTTTTAGAAAGTGCAATGTTTAATACTTTTTCGATAGAAGCCGAACATTTGTACCATAAATATTGCTGACAAAAAACAAAAATAATGTAAAAGATAAATTTTCAGCATATACAGTTTTATTTTCGCAACAGTGTAATTTTGACCCTTACATCTTTTGGTGAAAAATTGTGTCAGTTGTTGATACGATGTTGATTTTAACAGAAGAAAACAATTTTAATTTAGTTTTTCAAAATTAATGAAATAGATACATTTTCAGCAGATACTTGCCAGTTTGTTATATAGAAACAGCAGCAGGGTAATTTTTGCCATACATATTGGCGATTTTAAGAGACAAAAATGATATTTCTTTCTTAAAAAGAATGCTCAAATAATGCAAAAGATACATTTTCGGCCTATACAGTTTTATTTTCGCAACAGTGTAATTTTGACACTTACATTTTTTGGTGAAAAATTGTGTCTGTTGTTGATACGATGTTGATTTTAACAGAAGAAAACAATTTTAATTTAGTTTTTCAAAATTAATGAAATAGATACATTTTCAGCAGATACTTGCCAGTTTGTTATATAGAAACAGCAGCAGGGTAATTTTTGCCATACATATTGGCGATTTTAAGAGACAAAAATGATATTTCTTTCTTAAAAAGAATGCTCAAATAATGCAAAAGATACATTTTCGGCCTATACAGTTTTATTTTCGCAACAGTGTAATTTTGACACTTAAATTTTTTGGTGAAAAATTGTGTCAGTTGTTGATACGATGTTGATTTTAACCGAAGAAAACAATTTTAATTTAGTTTTTCAAAATTAATGAAATAGATACATTTTCAGCAGATACTTGCCAGTTTGTTATATAGAAACAGCAGCAGGGTAATTTTTGCCATACATATTGGCGATTTTAACAGGCAAAAATGATATTACTTTCTCACAAATGATGCTCAAATAATGCAAAAGATACATTTTCGGCATATACAGTTTTATTTTCGCAACAGTGTAATTTTGACACTTACATTTTTTGGTGAAAAATTGTGTCTGTTGTTGATACGATGTTGATTTTAACAGAAGAAAACAATTTTAATTTAGTTTTTCAAAATTAATGAAATAGATACATTTTCAGCAGATACTTGCCAGTTTGTTATATAGAAACAGCAGCAGGGTAATTTTTGCCATACATATTGGCGATTTTAAGAGACAAAAATGATATTTCTTTCTTAAAAAGAATGCTCAAATAATGCAAAAGATACATTTTCGGCCTATACAGTTTTATTTTCGCAACAGTGTAATTTTGACACTTAAATTTTTTGGTGAAAAATTATGTCAGTTGTTGATACGATGTTGATTTTAACCGAAGAAAACAATTTTAATTTAGTTTTTCAAAATTAATGAAATAGATACATTTTCAGCAGATACTTGCCAGTTTGTTATTTAGAAACAGCAGCAGGGTAATTTTCGCCATAAATATTGGCGATTTTAACAGGCAAAAATGATATTACTTTCTCAAAAATAAAGGTCAAATAAAGCAAAAGATAAATTTTTTGCAGAAACCATTTTATTTTCGCAACAGTGTAATTTTGACACTTACATGTTTTGGTGAAAAATTCTGTCAGTTGTTGATACGATGCTGATTTTAACAGAAGGAAACAATTTTCATTTAGTTTTTCAAAATTAATGAAAGAGATAAATGTTCAGCAGATACTTGCCAGTTTGTTTTTTAGAAACAGCAGCAGGGTAATATTTGCCATAAATATTGGCGATTTTAACAGAAAAAAATTATATGAGTGTCTCAAAAAAAATGCAAAATATAAATTTTTAACAGTTTATTGCATTATTTTAGAAACTGCAGGTTTCAATGCGTTTTTTTTCAGCTAGAAACAGTGTCATTTGTTTTAAAAATGTATTATCGGTTTTGACAGAAGAAAAAAAAAATTATGAATCTTAAGAATATCAAATGAAATTCTGTAAATGTTGCAAGATTTCAGTGAGTTTTATAGTCAGCACATGCCAATCTAATTTTCTAGCAATTATATCTCTTTTCCAAGGTTTTCCATAAAAACATGAATAATTTTATATATTTTGCAGATTTCAATTGATGTTTAATGACTGAAATTTCTTGAAACTCTGTATATTTTGCAGTGTTTCAATAAATTTTATGTTAGCACAATACATATCAATCTTATTTTCTAGCCATTTTATATATTCTCCGAGATTTTCAATTAAAAAAAAATATCATTTTATATATCTTGCGGCTTCATAAAAAGTTTCATAACTCCGAAATTTCATGAAATTCTACAAATTTTGCAGGATTTGACATTTAATTTTATATTCAGCATATACCAATCTAATTTTCTAGCATATTTATACATTTTCCAGGATTTAAAACATATGTTTTTTTTTATAAATGCTTTGATTTCAACAATAGTTGATTATTAAAAAAACGGTATATCTGTACAATGTGATACTATGTACTATGTCTCATACAGACAGCGGTAATGCCTAATAATAATACAATATTATTTATTTAGAAATATCTAGACGTAAATATTGCAATATTTGGGAGTGCTGTATTATCTATCTATAAGTGTAATGAAATTATATAATATCATAACCAGTTCCATAAAATATATAATATATTTAAAAGTGACTGGTGCTGAAGTAACTTTATGATGAAATAATAAAATTGCAAGTTCAAAATTACGACATATTACGTATATTGTAACCGTAGCCATGTCAACAAGTTTTATTGCAATAATATACTCTTATTTGGCTAATAACATTCCGCACACTATTATATCGACAATCAACTGCAGGACGTTATTGACACTAAATTCAAACGTTATTATCATAAAATATCATATTTACGGTTCTGGTGTATAGAATGGATCCGAAGAGTGCCGTATATACTGCGTGCAATGAAACAGCCTGAAAGCCAGTCCTGAAAGAAAATCTCTGGGGCTGAGATATCCAGCAACAGGTCTAATTTGAAATCCAGTTTTCCTTTTAAGAAACACATTGATGTCTTGCAATTGTGGAATGTTGTCCTCCCTATATCCGCAATATTTAACCAACTGCGGCCAATTCTCCAGGTATTCTTTGCAGGCGTGTTTCTGATACAATTTGTGGAGTTCCCGAAAAACGGTTCCCCTGTACAAATTAATCAGCGCTTAATATAATCTGCTCTTTGGAAGAGGCATTTGATTTGATTTAATTTACGTAACTCAATCTCACCAAGTTTTGGTCTCCTCCTCGGAATACTGCACCCTTGGTATTGGCTGCCCTCTGAAATATAACTTGCTGTATACAAATTTACTTATTAATTTCGTACGTACTGTCTGTAGCTGTTGGCAATTTTCGAAAAATGTTCACGACGCTTTCTATAAATGGGATCTTTGAAACCAGGATGGTCCGCATCTAAATCGCTTCCGTACATTAAAACGTTTTGTGCTTGATCCAAATCGGTAATTTTCTTCGGAAACCATGGCATTTCATCAAAATCTAGATAGATAAGAGTGAAAATACAGTTTTTACAAAAAAATAATTTATCTTCACTAAATGTACAGCTGATGCTGAAAAAAGTAGGAGCTTCACATTCCAATGTCACATGCATTTATGACAGTTTTCATAAAATTTCAGTTAACTTTCGACCAAATTTTAGTTTTTGTGTTGCAATACATATATGAAATTTAAGGATATTTTTCATATATCGTTAAAATTTGAAAATTACAGTTGAAATCTCGTAATTCGTTTAAATTGAGAAATACTTTTCAAAATTGATCATTAATATGAAATTTGAGTGTTTTCCAAACGAATACAGCATAAATTTCGCAAATGCACATCAAGTTTGGCAAATTCTGACCAAATATGGTGAATTCGGATCAAAGTTGAATTGTTTATTTCTAAGAATCACTGTAAAAACTCTATATATGTCGTCCAAAATTGCGAATGTCATGCAAATTCGTATAATAATAATTTTATTAATATTATTTTATTAATAATAAGTTCGAATTTTTTATTAAATTTTGTAGACTGGCGTTTATTTCTAACTAGTTCTGTTAAAATTTTAGGCGAAATGTGATATATGTCCTTAAAATAATTCAAAATTTTATATTTGTCGCCAAAATTTGTGAATTTCAGGTAAAATCGTAAAATTTCTTAGGCATTCTGACGATTTATGTTACAATTTAGGATCAAATTTAATAACTGCAGTCATAATATGATAATTCATGTTAAATTTCATAACCATCATTGTTACCATTGAACTATGACGAAGGATAATGGAATTATGAGTTTCTGTTAGAATTACTGTCATTATTACAATTGAACTGTAAGGAAGGATAATGGAATTATAGAGTTTCTGTAAAATTACGAATGGAATTTGCCACTTGCCAACAAAATCGACACATTCATTAAAATTTAGGAATAACGGTCAAAAATGTAATAGAAATTTGCAAATTACAGTTAAAATTTATAAATTGCCCTGAATCTGACGAGTTTTCATAAAATTTCAGTAAACTTTCCACCAAATTTTAGTTTTCTATGCAATAGATATATGAAATTTAAGGATATTTTTCATTTATTGCTAAAATTTGAAAATTACAGTTGATATCTCATAATTTATTAAATTGGAAATTTACTCTTCAAATTTGATCATTAATATGAAATTTGAGTGTTTTCGAAACCAACACAGCCCAAATTTGGCAAATTCATATTAAGTTTGGCAAATTCAGTCCAAATATGGTGAATTCGGATCAAATTTAAGTTGTTAAATTGTAAAAATTACCGTCAAAACTCTACATATGTTGTCCAAAATCGCGAATGCCATGCAAAATTGTATAATATCGATTTTATAAGTTCGAATTTTTTATTAAATTTTGCAGACTCGCGTTTATTTCACGCTGGTTCTGTTAAAATTTTGGGCGAAATAAGATGTCCGTCATAAAAATTATTCAAAATTTAACATTTGTCACCCAAATTTGTGAATTTCAGGTAAAATCGTAAAATTTCTTATACATTCTGACGATTTATGTTACAATTTGGGATCAAATTTGATAACTGCAGTTATAATGTGACAATTCAAGTTTAATTTTATAATCATCATTGTTACCATTTAACTGTGACGAAGGATAATGGAATTACAGAGTTTCTGTTAAAATTACTTTCATTATTACAATAGAACTGCGAGGAAGGATAATGGAATTATAGAGTTTCTGTTAAAATTACTAATTGAATTTGGTACGTGCCAATTAAATTTCACACATTTATTAAAATTTGGGTATGGCATTCAAAAATTTTAAAAGAAATTTGTAAATAATTGTTAAAATCTATCATTCGTCTTGGATTCTGACGAGTTTTCATACATTTTCAGTTAACTTTTCACCATATTTTAGTTTTTTATGCAACACATATATGAAATTTAAGGATATTTTTCATGTATTGTTACAATTTGAAATTTACAGTTGAAATTTCATAATTCGTTAAAATTGGAAAATAGCTATTAAAATTAGATCATTAATATGAAATTTGAGTGTTTTTGAAACGAACACAGCCCAAATTTGGCAAATTCATATCAAGTTTGGCAAATTTAGACCGAATATGGTGAATTCGTATGAAATTTGAGTTGTTACATTGTAAGAATCGCTGTAAAAACTCTACATATGTCGTCCAAAATTGCAAATGCCATGCAAAATCGTATAATATTGAATTTATAAGTTCAAATTTTTTATCAAATTTTGTAGACGGGCGTTTACTTCTCACTGGTTCTGTTGAAATTATGGGCGAGATATGATATCTGTCCCTAAAATAATTCAAAATTTAACATTTGTCGCCCAAATTTGTGAATTTCAGTTAAAATTGAAAAATTTTATTTGCATTCTGACGATTATGTTAAAATTTAGGATCAAATTTGATAACTGCAGTCATAATGTTATAATTCAGGTTTTATATTATAATCATCGTTGTTAGTATTGAACTGTGACGAAGGATAATGAAATTACAGAGTTTCTGTTAAAATTACTGTCATTATTACTATTGTACTAGGGCGAAGGATAATGGAATTATGAGTTTCTGTTAAAAATACCGTCAATAATTATATTATTATTATAATATTATAATATTATTATATTATACAATTGAACTGTGAGGAAGGACAATGGAATTTCTGTAGAAGAGTTTATGTAAAATTGCGAATGGAATTTGCCACTTGCCAACAAAATTAGGCACATTTATTAAAATTTACGAATAGTAGTCTGACATTTAAACGAATTTTGCAATTTACAGTTAAAATTTATAAATTGTCTTGGACTCTGACGAGTTTTCATAAAATTTCAAATTTTTTTTGCAAAACATATGTGAATTTTAAGGATATGTTTATTTATTGCGAAAAGTTGATATTTACAGTTGAAATCTCGTAATTCGTGAAAATTGGAAAATTACATTTAAAATTTAATCATTAACATGAAATTTGAGTGTTTTCGAAACGAGCGCTGCCAAAATTTGTAAATTAACATCAAGTTTGGCCTAACTTAGGCCAAATATGGTTAATTCGGATCAAATTTGAGTTGTGAAATTCTAAGAATCACTGTCAGAACTCTATACAAAACAGAGTAATAGTAATAGACTATAAAATTTTCTTTGCATTCTGACGTTTATGTTAAAATTTAGGATCAAATTTGATAACTGCAGTCATAACGTGATAATTTAAGTTAAATTTTATAATCATCATTCCTTTGCATTCCTCTGATTTTGTAAGTTCGAATTTTCTATTAAACTTTGCAGACTGGCGTTTGCTTCTCACTGTTTTGTTGAAATTATGGGCGAAATATGATATATCTCCTTAAAATAATTCAAAATTTACCATTTGTCACCCAAATTTGTGAATTTCAGGTAAAATCGTAAAAATTTCTGTGCTTTCTGACGAGTTATGTTAAAAATTTTAATCAAATTAGATAACTGCAGTCATAATGTGATCATTCAGGTTAAATTTTGTAATCATCATTGTTACCATTGAACTGTGACGAAGAATGATGGAATTATAGAGTTTATATTAAAATTACGGATGGAATTTGCCACGTGCCAACAAAATTTCACACTTTTATTAAAATTTAGGAATAACAGTCAAAAATGTAAAAGAAATTTGCAAATTACAGTTAAAATTTAAAAATTGCCCTGAATCTGACGAGTTTTCATACAATTTCAGTAAACTTTCGACCAAATTTTAGTTTTTTATGTTTCTGTTAATAATTACAAATTGAATTTGCGAAGTGGGAACAAAATTTCACACATTTATTAAAATTTAGGAATAGCAGTCAAAAATTTAAAAGATATTTATAAATAACAGTTAAAATCTATAAATTTTCTAGTAACATTCGACCAAATTTTAGTTTTTCTTTAGCTATAAATATATGAAATTTAAGGATATTTTTTATTTATTGATAACTTTGGAATTTACAGTTGAAATCTCGTGATTCGTTTGACTTTTTGACCTTTTCATATTTGACCTTTAATATGACATTTGAGTGTTTTCTAAACGAAAACGGGCAAAATTTTGCAAATTCACATCAAGTTTGGCAAATTCAGACCGAATATGGTAAATTCAAATCAAATTTGAGTTTCATTGTGTGTTCAATTGTTGAATCGTGGCATCTTAGTTTACAATTAAATACTTAATTTGCCCCAAATTTCGTAAAGAATCCAGAAACTACCAAAAACGTGTAAATTTTATCAACATTTTGAAAATATCCCTTCAAAATATAAAAAAAATTGAAAGTCCATACCAGAAATCAAAATAATGACATATAATATTTCGCCTAAAATTTAAAAAAACTAGCGAGCAGCAAACGCCAGTCTGCAAAAATTTATAAAAAATTCGAACCGACAAAATCGATATTATACGATTTTGCATGGCATTCGCAATTCTTTACGACATCTGTAGAGTTTTGACAATGATTCTTACTATTTAACAACTCAAATTTAATCTGAATTTACCATATTTGGTCTGAATTTGCCAAACTTGATCTTAATGTGCCAAATTTGGACTGTGTTCGTTTCGAAAACACTCAAATTTCATATTAATGATCAAATTTTAAACATAATTTTCCGATTTTAACGAATTACGAGATTTCAACTGTAAATTTCAAATTTGAACGATAAATAAAAAATATCCTTAAAATCCATGTATGTATTTCAAAACAAAACCTAAAATTTGATCAAAATTTAACCGAAATTTTATCTTGTGCTTGTTTCGAAAACATTTAGAGATCATATTAATGATCAAATTTTAAAAGTAATTTTCAAATTTTAACGAATTACGGGATTTAAACTGTAAATTTCAAATTTTAACAATAAATAAAAAATATCGTTAAATTTCTATATATTATTTCGCTATACATTTAAATGTATAGCAAAAGAAAAACTAAAATTTCGTTTAACTTTCGAGTTAAACGAAATTTTATGAAAACTCGTCAGATTCCAAGATAATTTATATATTTAAACAGTAATTTGCAAATTTCTATTCACTAATGGATTGCTTTTACAAAATTTTAATAAATGTTTGAAATTTTATTGGCAGGTTGCAAATTCCATCCATAATTTTAACATAAACTCTATAATTCCATTATCCTTCGTCACAGTTCAATGGTAAATATGATGATTACAAAATTAAACTTAAATTATCACATTATGACTGCAGTTATTAAATTTGATCATAAATTTTAACATAAATCGTCAGAATGCAAAGGAAATTTTACAATTTTACCTGAAATTCTCAAATTTTGGTGACAAATGTTAAATTTTGAATTATATTAAGGACAGATATCATATTTCGCCTAAAATTTCAACAGAACTAGTGAGAAGTAAACGCTAATCTGCAAAATTTAATAAAAAAATCGGACTGATAAAATCGATACTATACGATTTTGCATGGCATTTGCAATTTTTTACGACATCTGTAGAGTTTTGACAGTTATTCTTACATTTTAACAACTCAAATTTGATCCGAATTTACCATATTTGGTCTGAATTTGCAAAACTTGATGTGAATGTGCCAAATTTGGGTTGTCTTCGTTTCGAAAACATTCAAATTTCATATTAATGATCAAATTTCAAAAGTAATTTTCCTATTTTAACGAATTACAAGATTTCAACTGTAAATTTCAAATTTTAGCAATACATAAAAAATATACTCAAATTTCATATACGTATTGCAATACAAAAAACTAAAATTTGGTCGAAAGTTAACCGAAATTTTATGAAAACTCGTCAGATTCGAAGATAATTTATAAATTTTAACTGTAATTTGCAAATTTCTTTTAAATTTTTGATTGCTATTACTAAATTTAAATAAATGTATGAAATTTTGTTGGCAGGTGGCAAATTCCATCCATAAATTAAACATAAACTCTATAATTCCATTATCCTTCGTCACAGTTCAATGGTAAATATGATGATTACAGAATTAAACCTGAATTATCACATTATGACTGCAGTTATCAAATTTGATCCTTAATTTTAACATAAATTTTCAGAATGCCAAGGAAATTTTACGATTTTACCTGAAATTCACAAATTTTGATGACAAATGTTAAATTTTGAATTATATTAAGGACAGATATCATATTTCGCCCAAAATTTCAACAGAACTATTGAGAAGTAAACGCCAGTCTGCAAAATTTAATAAAAAATTCTAAGTGATAAAATCGATATTATACGATTTTGCATGGCATTCGCATATTTTGACGACATATGTAGAGTTTTGACAGTGATTCTTATAATTTAACAACTCTTGTTAATTTCTCTCTTGAAATTTTACGATTTTACCTGAAATTCTCAAATTTGGGTGACAAATGTTAAATTTTGAATTATTTTAAAGACAGATATCGTATTTCAACAAAAATTTCAACGGCAAGTAAAAAGCAGTTAAAATCAATGAATTTTTTTGGAATCTGACGACCTGATTATTGAAGTTTTTTTAAATATCAACTGGTCCTGCGCTTAATCGTGACTTTTCGAACAAAGGATGGCGTTTTCTATGCTCGTTTGCATGTATGAGATAAATGTAGAAGAGTGAAATGAAAGAGCGATGAGTCATTGTCAACTCTCAACGAGGTCACTATATTAATATTAAATGGAAGATAGAGAAAAAACTTAATGCAATGTGTGAAACAATTGAATATGATTACTAATAATTCATACAATGATGAGATGGAGCTTGTGAAAGTACTGTAGAAAATAAATAACACCTTTTTCACAAAAAAAAAACAACACAGTTTTTTTTGTGAAAAAGGTGTCCAATACTTTGTACAGTTCAATTCAACTTTTGCATGCAATACGATTTTATCGTGTCAAAGATACTTACCAAAACTTGCAGCTGCAGAAAGTGGTGTGGGAGGTGGAAATGCACTATCACCTGTTCCATAAGTACCAATGACCATTGTCAGTACTTCCCGTCGTAATAAACGGCCCAATTGCTCGACTCTCTTCTGTTCACATTCAATATCCACCAGAAAATCAACTTGGCTGTCGCCCTCCAGAGACGGCCTCGACTCAATATGTAGCACATTAATCCCCAAATCTTGAAAAGCTTGCAGAGCTCGCACTAACCCACCGACCTGATTTTTTAATGTAAATATGATGGAGATCCTTTCCGGTTTCACGATCGCCTTTTGCTCTTCATTGGATACCTGGGAAATGGAGCGTGTTAAATTTCGTCGCGTTATTTCAGTTTGATAGTTGACCTTAGCGCTTGCTGGTATTGGAGCGTCTTCCTTATAACTCCAGTCCTCCTCACTTCTGTACAGCCAGAGGCCGAGGAGAGGCTTCCCTGATCCACTCATTGTTACTTCTGCGACTTATCCAGTGGTAGAAGCTGAGTGTCGACTGAACGGTTTTCAGGGAATCTTTCCCTTATAAGGCAAACTTGAGGTGTGTATTGGTTATCGCGCAACTCCCCTTTGATTGGCAGAATCACAGTTTTATGCGATTCTCTTGAATCAGTAAATTTTGTCAGTGATTTATTTTTAGAAACGACGCTCGACGCTTCAGGCGAAAGTAACATTCGTAAATTTTATTTTAAAAAGCTACATCGAGAACAATTTATTAAAGATGTGATATTATTTCACACGTACTAAGTTTCTGAAACACGTACTTATAATTATTTATGTGGAATAGGTGAAACACACACACACAGGTTACTTTATTAGTATCACTTGAATTTATTTATTAGTGGCTATAGTTTCGACACCTTAACACGTCATTTTCAAACGTAAAATGTACGCTTCTGTACAATGTACATTTGAAAATGACCATTATAAATAAATTAAGTTACTTTGTGAGTATCACATACATTTATTTATTTGTGACTACAGTTTCGAATACTTAGGTAATCATTATCTGACATAATTAGTAGTAATAATTAAAAGTCCAATGATTCAAACATGTAGCGATTTTTATAAATCGCTACTTATTCTTGAAAAATCTGGCCTTTTTACATACTACCACATTGCTAAATATGAAGCAACAATTTTGAAATATCCTATATTGACTAAAAATAAAAATATATTAATTTTATGAACTATGTTACAAAAAAATATTAGAAATATTATATAAGTTGGCAATTTTGCTGCGAAAAATAATAATGAACTGTTTCTTGTTTCTCTTGCTACAAAACAATCCGCAATTAAAAATTATGTATGTAAAAATCTACTTCTGTTTCAAGACCAGCAAGTTTTAACAATTGTAAACTACTGTAGGAGTACAGTTTTTAAAATTTAAATTGCTATGTTGCCCAACAGAATCATATAATTTTATAACAGTTCTAAAAATTCTAATATTTTCAGCATATGTAGAGTTTTGACAGGGATTCATACAATTTAACAACTCAAATTTGATCCGAATTTACCGTATTTGGTCTGAATTTGATAAACTTGATGTGCATTTGCCAAATTTTTGCTGTGTTCGTTTCGAAAAGACTAAAATTTCATATTAATGATCAAATTTGAGAAGTAATTTTCCAATTTTAATGAATTACGAGATATCAACTGTAATTTTCAAATTTTAACAATAAATAAGAAACATCCTAAAATTCCATAAATGTATTATAAAAAAGCCATAAAATTTGGTCGAAAATTAACTGAAATTTTATGAAAATTCATCAGATTCCAAGACAATTTATAGATTATATCTGTTATTTACAATTTTTTAAAAATTTTGGTTGGTATTCTTAAATTTTAATAAATGCGCGAAATTTTGTTGGCACGTGGCAATTTCCATTCGTAATTTTAATAAAAACTCCATTTACTAAAAATAAAAAGTTTATTAATTTTATAAACCATATTTGAAATATTATATAAGATGGCAATTTTGCAGCGAAAAGTAACAATAAACTGTTTCTTTTGTTACAAAACCATCAGCAATTAAAAAAAATATATTGTTTGTTAATATCTACTTCTGTTTAAATATTAGCAAATTTAACAACTGTAATGTACTAAACGAGTACAGTTTTTTTTTTAATTTCAAGTGCTATTTTGCCCAATAGAATCGTATAATTTTATAACCGTTCTAAAAAATCTAATATTTTCTTTGAAACACGCTGTTTTTGAAAAATATAATGCCAATTTTGCTAACCAGAAAGCTAATTTTACAAAAAGGTACTTTTGCTGAAAGCAGCATTTTTTATAAACTAGCTACATGCAACGATTTTTCGTAAAATGCTTGTTCAAAGCTCTTCTGTTCATAGATAAGCTTTATAAACTGTAAAGTACTACAGAAGCACTTTTATTATATTGATGGCAACTTTGCTCTAAAAGTCCCCCAACATAATCAGCTTTATAAACATTTAAAATACCTTTGGCTTTAATAATAACTTTATAAATTTCAAACACCCATTCTAAAAAATCAATGATTTTTATACATGACTTTTTTTGCTCTTTAAACTGCCAATTTTGCTAAAAAGAAAGCTATTTTTACAAAAGGGACTTCAGCAGTTTTTATAAATTAGCTTTATAAACTGTAACGTACTACAGAAGTACTTTTTTAATATTGATGGCAATTTTACCTTAAAAGTTTTTGAAAAATAAAATGCCAATTTTGCTAAACAGAAAGCTAATTTTACAAAAAGGTACTTTTGCTGAAAGCTTCAAAGCTCTTTTGTTCATAGATAAGCTTTATAAACTGTAAAGTACTACAGAAGCACTTTTATTATATTGATGGCAACTTTGCTCTAAAAGTCCCCCAACATAATCAGCTTTATAAACATTTAAAATACCTTTGGCTTTAATAATAACTTTATAAATTTCAAACACCCATTCTAAAAAATCAATGATTTTTATACATGACTTTTTTTGCTCTTTAAACTGCCAATTTTGCTAAAAAGAAAGCTATTTTTACAAAAGGGACTTCAGCAGTTTTTATAAATTAGCTTTATAAACTGTAACGTACTACAGAAGTACTTTTTTAATATTGATGGCAATTTTACCTTAAAAGTTTTTGAAAAATAAAATGCCAATTTTGCTAAACAGAAAGCTAATTTTACAAAAAGGTACTTTTGCTGAAAGCTTCAAAGCTCTTTTGTTCATAGATAAGCTTTATAAACTGTAAAGTACTACAGAAGCACTTTTATTATATTGATGGCAACTTTGCTCTAAAAGTCCCCCAACATAATCAGCTTTATAAACATTTAAAATACCTTTGGCTTTAATAATAACTTTATAAATTTCAAACACCCATTCTAAAAAATCAATGATTTTTATACATGACTTTTTTTGCTCTTTAAACTGCCAATTTTGCTAAAAAGAAAGCTATTTTTACAAAAGGGACTTCAGCAGTTTTTATAAATTAGCTTTATAAACTGTAAAGTACTACAGAAGTACTTTTTTAATATTGATAGCAATTTTACCTTAAAAGTTTTTGAAAAATAAAATGCCAATTTTGCTAAACAGAAAGCTAATTTTACAAAAAGGTACTTTTGCTGAAAGCTTCAAAGCTCTTTTGTTCATAGATAAGCTTTATAAACTGTAAAGTACTACAGAAGCACTTTTATTATATTGATGGCAACTTTGCTCTAAAAGTCCCCCAACATAATCAGCTTTATAAACATTTAAAATACCTTTGGCTTTAATAATAACTTTATAAATTTCAAACACCCATTCTAAAAAATCAATGATTTTTATACATGACTTTTTTTGCTCTTTAAACTGCCAATTTTGCTAAAAAGAAAGCTATTTTTACAAAAGGGACATCAGCAGTTTTTATAAATTAGCTTTATAAACTGTAAAGTACTACAGAAGTACTTTTTTAATATTGATGGCAATTTTACCTTAAAAGTTTTTGAAAAATAAAATGCCAATTTTGCTAAACAGAAAGCTAATTTTACAAAAAGGTACTTTTTCTGAAAGCTTCAAAGCTCTTTTGTTCATAGATAAGCTTTATAAACTGTAAAGTACTACAGAAGCACTTTTATTATATTGATGGCAACTTTGCTCTAAAAGTCCCCCAACATAATCAGCTTTATAAACATTTAAAATACCTTTGGCTTTAATAATAACTTTATAAATTTCAAACACCCATTCTAAAAAATCAATGATTTTTATACATGACTTTTTTTGCTCTTTAAACTGCCAATTTTGCTAAAAAGAAAGCTATTTTTACAAAAGGGACATCAGCAGTTTTTATAAATTAGCTTTATAAACTGTAAAGTACTACAGAAGTACTTTTTTAATATTGATGGCAATTTTACCTTAAAAGTTTTTGAAAAATAAAATGCCAATTTTGCTAAACAGAAAGCTAATTTTACAAAAAGGTACTTTTTCTGAAAGCTTCAAAGCTCTTTTGTTCATAGATAAGCTTTATAAACTGTAAAGTACTACAGAAGCACTTTTATTATATTGATGGCAACTTTGCTCTAAAAGTCCCCCAACATAATCAGCTTTATAAACATTTAAAATACCTTTGGCTTTAATAATAACTTTATAAATTTCAAACACCCATTCTAAAAAATCAATGATTTTTATACATGACTTTTTTTGCTCTTTAAACTGCTAATTTTGCTAAAAATAAAGCTATTTTTACAAAAGGGACTTCAGCAGTTTTTATAAATTAGCTTTATAAACTGTAAAGTACTACAGAAGTACTTTTTTAATATTGATGGCAAGTTTACCTTAAAAGTTTTTGAAAAATAAAATGCCAATTTTGCTAAACAGAATGCTAATTTTACAAAAAGGTACTTTTTCTGAAAGCTTCAAAGCTCTTTTGTTCATAGATAAGCTTTATAAACTGTAAAGTACTACAGAAGCACTTTTATTATATTGATGGCAACTTTGCTCTAAAAGTCCCCCAACATAATCAGCTTTATAAACATTTAAAATACCTTTGGCTTTAATAATAACTTTATAAATTTCAAACACCCATTCTAAAAAATCAATGATTTTTATACATGACTTTTTTTGCTCTTTAAACTGCTAATTTTGCTAAAAAGAAAGCTATTTTTACAAAAGGGACTTCAGCAGTTTTTATAAATTAGCTTTATAAACTGTAAAGTACTACAGAAGTACTTTTTTAATATTGATGGCAAGTTTACCTTAAAAGTTTTTGAAAAATAAAATGCCAATTTTGCTAAACAGGAAGCTAATTTTACAAAAAGGTACTTTTTCTGAAAGCTTCAAAGCTCTTTTGTTCATAGATAAGCTTTATAAACTATAAAATAAAAGTAGTAAATAAACGATTTTTCGAAAAATGCTTGTTCAAAGCTCTTCTGTTCATAGATAAGCTTTATAAACTGTAAAGTACTACAGAAGTACTTTTATTATATTGATGGCAACTTTGCGGTAAAAGTCCCCCAACATAATCAGCTTTATAAACATTTAAAATACATTTAGCTTTAATAATAACTTTATAAATCTCAAATACCCGTTCTAAAAAATCAATGATTTTTATAAATGACCTTTTTTTGCTCTATAAACTGCCAATTTCGCTAAAAAGAAAGCTATTTTTACAAAAGGGACTTCAGCAGTTTTTATAAATTAGCTACATGCAACCATTTTTCGTAAAAAAACTTGTTCAAAACTCTTCTGTTCAAAGATGAGCTTTATAAACTGTAAAGTACTACTGAAGTACTTTTTTAATATTGATGGCAATTTTGCCTTAAAAGTCCTGTTTTACCCAACATAATCAGCTTTATAAGTATATAAAATACCTTTAACTTTAATAATAATTTTATAACCTCAAATACCCTTTCTAACAAGTCAATTAATTTTATGAATCAACTTTTTTTGCTCTTTAAACTGCCAATTTAGCTAAAAAGAAAGCCATTTTTACAACAGGGACTTCAGCAGTTTTAATAAATTAGCTACATGCAACCATTTTTCGTAAAAAACTTGTTCAAAACACTTCTGTTCAAAGATGAGCTTTATAAACTGTAAAGTACTACAGAAGTACTTTTTTAATATTCATGGAAATTTTGCCTTAAAAGTCCTGTTTTGCCCAACATAATCAGCTTTCTAAATATTTAAAATACCTTTAACTTTAATAATAATTTTATAAACCTCAAATAAACTTTCTAACAAGTCAATTAATTTTATGAATCTACTTTTTTTTGCTCTTTAAACTGCCAATTTTGCTATAAAGAAAGCTATTTTTACAAAAGGGACTTCAGCAGTTTTTATAAACTAGCTAGATGCAAAGAAGTCTTTTTGTAAAATAAGATTTTTTTTAAAGCGACTTTTATTCAAATATCAGCAAGTTTTACATACTGTAAAGTAGGTACTACAAAAGTACAGTTTTTTTTAAGTATACTTTATTTGACTGTTTTCTTTATATAAATTGCTATTTCGCTCAACTACATGAGTTAACTTTATAAATCGCTAGTAATATAATATTATAAAGTATTCGTTTTAAAAAATCTACGATGTTTAAACAACTCATTTTTCGGGCTGTACAAACTACCAATTTTGCCAAATAGAAAGCGTTTGTACCAAAAGGTACTTTTGCTGAAAGCAGCTGTTTTTATAAACGTGGTATAAACAGCAATTTGGATTAAATCATCGTTGTTCTTTAAAAAACTGTTACGTCTAGTAAAATAAATTGCCAATTTTATAAAGTAAATTAAGATTGTTAAAACATAAGATTTTTACTTGCTATTATTTTTCCAATGAAATTTTGTAGTTTCCTAACAATCTTCATAACTTTTACTGGTTCTTTCGATTTACATTTCAAATTAAGGAATTTTTGACGAAAATTCCAAATAAATCTTAGATTATGTAGTTTTTCTGCTAATATATATTCTTTATTATTATTATTCTTTTTATTAAATGTTTTTCTTTTCAATTAATAATGAAATATGTATTAATAAATGGATGAAAATTACGAAAGCAAATTTGTTGTTGATTTGATCATTTCCACTGATTTTTGTTAAATTTACAGTCGAAATTATGCAACTTGCATTGGAAATTTTGTAAAATCCTGAGTACATTTCGTTTTCTCCAAGTGATAGTTAAACATCTTGAAATCTTGTAAATTTTGTTGTTTCCAATGATAACATTTTTAAAACGTAAGGTCGAAGATTTGCAATAAAATTTTGTTGCAAT
This sequence comes from Othius punctulatus, assembly GCA_951805005.1. Lineage (NCBI taxonomy): Eukaryota > Metazoa > Arthropoda > Insecta > Coleoptera > Staphylinidae > Othius > Othius punctulatus. Next base: position 6,242,106 of record OX638138.1, on the reverse strand, counting down.
GAAGACGTACAGTGAAAATTTCGTAATTTCTATTGAATTTGTTGTGTTCCGATTTATAATATATATTTAAATAGTCGACAATTCCTACGGAAAACTCAGTATTTTCAATTAATAATAAAATATTTTTTAACGTTCGAAAATTGCTAGTGAAGTTTTATTTAATTTATGAAATTTTGTTGCTTACATAAAGATTTAATAATTTTTACTGATTCTTTTTAATTTACAACAACAATTTCACAATTTCTGTTAATTTTATTAATTTGCAATGAAAATTTGATAATTTTCATTAAAAATTTCGATAATAATAAAATATTTATATGAGGTTGAAAATTTGGAAAGAAATTTTGTTGTATACAGCGAAGATGTCATCACTTCTAGTATTTTTTAATTGACAATAAAAATTATGCAATTTCTATTGAAAATAGTTCAAGATTGTAAGAAAGCTGCTTTCTGTCTAAGTGGTTAATTAAACATTTTTAAAACGTCCATAATTTGCATTAAAATTTTCTTGTTTACAATGAAGATTTCATAATTTCTACTGATTCTTTTTAATCTACGACGAAAATTTCCAAATTCTGCGAATTTTATTAATTTACGATGAAAATGTGATAATTTTCATTGAAAATTTCGATAATAATATAATATTTTTAAGAGGTTGAAAATTTGGAAAGAAATTTTGTTGTATACAACGAAGATGTCATCACTTCTAGTATTTTATAATTGACAATCAAAATTATGCAATTTCCATTGAAAATTTTGCAAGATTGTAAGAAAATGCCTTTCTGTCCAACTGGTTTATTAAACATTTTTAAATTGTCGAATATTCGTTGTTTCCCATAAATAAGAAAACATTTTTCAAGCGTCTATAATTGACATTCAAATTTTGTTGTTTACAATGAAAATTTCTGCTAATTTTATTAATTTGCAATACAAATTGGATAATTTACAATGAAAATGTTAAAATTTCTACTGATTCTTTTTAATTTACAACGAAAATTTCACAATTTCTGCTAATTTTATTAATATACGATGAAAAATTGATAATTTACAATGAAAATGTTATAATTTACACTGATTCTTTTTAATTTACAACGAAAATGTTACAATTTCTGCTCATTTTATTAATTTACAATGAAAATTTGATAAGTTACAATGAAATTTTGAAAAATTTTATTATAAATTTCGATAATAATATAATATTTTTAAGAGGAGGAAAAATTGGAAAGAAATTTTGTTGTTTACAATCATTTATACTTTTTTTAAAATTTATATTCAAATTTATACAATATCCATTGAAAATTTTGCAAAATTTTAAGCAAGCTGCTTTGTCTCTAAGTGATTTAATAAACATTTTAAAATTGTCGAAGATTTCGATGATTCAAATAAATAATAAAACATTTTTAAAGCATCCACAATTTACAATCAAATTTTGTTGTTTACAATGAAAGTTTCATAACTTCTACTCTTTCTTTATAAATTACAATAAACATTTCACAATTTCCATTATACATATCGCAAAATACTAAGAAAATTTCGTTCGTTACAAGTGATAATTAAGCATTTTTAAAGGATAAAAAAATTCATTGTTTGCCATTCCAATGGAAAATGAGAATTTTCCAATGAAGTTTAATTGTTTCCAATAAGACCTTACTGATTTTTTCAATTTACAATTCAAATTTGGCAATATCTATTGAAAATTTCACCAATTACAGAAGAATCCTGAGAAATTTTGTTTCTTTCTAATTAAAAATTAAATATGTTTAAATAGTTGAAAATTTCCAAAGAAGATATTTTATTTACAATGAAAAGTAAAGCTCGATGTCTACTTTTACTCGACGGACAAACGATTGAGTTAATTTGAACTATCCTACCAGTAATTACTTTAATTTTTATTGCATTACCGTCATTACGGTTATTATATTTATAATTTATAGACAAAGTTAATGACCCACAAATTACAGTCAAAACTATTAGACATCAATAATATTGATCTTATGAATATTTTTATTTCAAAAACATTGAATTTGACTCTTACTAGATTCCTATAAATTCTTTACCTCTAAACCGACGATATAATAAAAGTAAGAATGAATGAATATGAGGTGATACACATTAAAAACGAATCACATTCTTTATTATAAAGGAGATTTATATTTTGTATACTATGTAGCTTTTCTGCTAATAAATATTCTTTATTATTATGATTGTACTGTGAAATACAGTATACCTGTGGTGAACTGACTTGTAGATTTTGGCATTGTCTAAAACAAAGAAATTCCCTGGGCGGATGTTTAACAAACGTGCGCTCTTTAAGAGTGCCGGGATAAAAGCCATGGTTTATTCAGTGAGTTGCATATAACGGTTTCAATTACTTTGCCGCTCCAGCTCTTGGAATCAAACTCATCCCAAGTCCTTTCGTTCCTCCATCCATATCTATCACGAACAAAACCTTAATGAGCTGTATCGTTTACTGTCTGTAAATTTGATTGATTATAATACTGAACAATGAATCTCATTTGCATAGCTTGTAATAGTTTTATTAGTGTACTATAATTAACTTTAAACATAAATGATATTTTCGTCAGAAATTGATACACACATATAGCAATAATAAATGATGTACATGAAAATGTAAGTCATAAAAGTTTATAGTTTGTTTATGTATATGCTAATGTATTTTGTAGCATATATTCCCCTTTTATGTATGACTAGTCATTAAGCCTGATAATAAACATTATTACTATTTAAGGTATTATTATTGGGTGGGTACTGGCCAGACTAGTTTCGGTTTCTAAAAAACCTACATCAGAGGCATATTATATCTACAAACAATACAATAATAAGGTTAAATATAAACTAGGGTTAAGTTTGTTATAAACATGTTTAAATATAAATTATAATAATATTTGTGATGTGTTTCTTGTTGTAGTATGTACAAATTATTTAGAATTTATGTAATTTGTTAGTATTGATATAAATTAAAATGTGAGAAACTATCTTTTTTGCGGGTATTAATTTTAGTAATACAGACTAAAATTTCTTTGGTTTATTGTGTTTATATTGAAACCATTATTTAAAGCGATTTATTTAGAAAAATTAATATTTTTTTCATTTAATTTATTATGTTCATCAAGAGCTGTTGTTAATATTCTGTGTATGTATGTGTGTATGGCAGCGTATTTTTCTGTATTGTGGTGACAAGAGTTTGCTGGGATAATGATGTCTGTTTGTGTAGGTTTTCTATAAATATTGAATTCGATTTTGTAATGTCTTTTATATAAAGTTAGGTCTAAGAAATTAATACTGTTATTTTGTTGTATTTCTAAAGTAATATTGATGTTTTTGTGTAATGTGTTTTAAGTATTACCATCAAATTTTCCGGTGTTCTGTCAAATTTTAAATTATTTCTGTTCAAATGTTAAACATACTGTCAAATTTTCAAGTGCTTCTTTCAAATTTTAAGTAGTTCTGTCAAAATTTTAATTATTTCTGCCCAAATTTTAATTATCCTGTCAAAGTTTTAAGTATTGTTATCAAATTTTAAGTTGTTCTGTCAAAATTTTAATTATTTCTGTCCAAATATTAATTATCCTGTGAAAGTTCCAAGTATTGTTATTAAATTTTAAGTTGTTCTGTCAAAATTTTAATTTTTCTGTCCAAATATTAATTATCCTGTCAAAGTTCCAAGTATTGTTATCAAATTTTAAGTTGTTCTGTCAAAATTTTAATTATTTTTGTGAAATATTTTAAGTTATCATATATTCGACGTATAATAGATTAATAAGGCAATCAAATATATTATTAAGATATCAAAATTTCACTGAAAAATTAAAAACAAATAATACATTTTACCAAAAATTCAATTACTTCTATACAAATTTTAATTAGACTGTGAAATGTTAAGTTTTCAATGGCATTACTATCAAATATTCAATGATTACTGCTAAATTTTCAATTGTTCTGTCAAAATTTCATTATGCAATTCTAAATTTGAGTTATTTTGTCCCAGTTTCAATTATCTCTTTCAAAATGTTCATGTATTCGACGCATACAAGTATATTTCGATAAATTTTATCAAAATTTCACTGATTACGATATGAATTTTTAAAAATCTTAGCATAAGTTCAATTGTTTTTATACAAATTTCAATTATTCTGTCAAGTTTCCAGTTTGCAACTACATTACTGTCAAATATTTAATGCTTACTGTCAAATTTCAAATTGTTCTGTCAAAATTTCATTAAGCAATTCTAAATTTGAATTATTTTGTCACAGTTTCAATTATCTCTTTCAAAATGTTCATGTATTCGACGTATATAAGTATATTTCGATAAATTTTGTCCAAATTTCACTGATTTCGATATAAATTTTAATAAATCTTACCAAAAGTTCAATTGTTTTTATACAAATTGAATCATTCTGTCAAGTTTCAAGTTTTCAATTCCATTACTGTCAAATATTTGTGAAATTTGTATAAAAACAATTGAACTTATAGTAAGTTTTATTAAATTTATATCGATATCAGTGAAATTTAGATAACATTTTTCGAAATATACTTGTATACGTGGAATATATGAAAATTTTGCAAGAAATAATAAAAAACGTGTGTTTTAAGTATTACCATCAAATTTTCCGGTGTTCTGTCAAATTTTAAATTATTTCTGTTCAAATGTTAAACATACTGTCAAATTTTCAAGTGCTTCTTTCAAATTTTAAGTAGTTCTGTCAAAATTTTAATTATTTCTGTAGAAATTTTAATTATCCTGTCAAAGTTTTAAGTATTGTTATCAAATTTTAAGTTGTTCTGTCAAAATTTTAATTATTTCTGTCCAAATATTAATTATCCTGTGAAAGTTCCAAGTATTGTTATCAAATTTTAAGTTATTCTGTCAAAATTTTAATTATTTTTGTGAAATATTTTAAGTTATCATATATTCGACGTATAATAGATTAATAAGGCAATCAAATATATTATTAAGATATCAAAATTTCACTGAAAAATTAAAAACAAATAATACATTTTACCAAAAATTCAATTACTTCTATACAAATTTTAATTAGACTGTGAAATGTTAAGTTTTCAATGGCATTACTATCAAATATTCAATGATTACTGCTAAATTTTCAATTGTTCTGTCAAAATTTCGTTATGCAATTCTAAATTTGAGTTATTTTGTCCCAGTTTCAATTATCTCTTTCAAAATGTTCATGTATTCGACGCATACAAGTATATTTCGATAAATTTTATCAAAATTTCACTGATTACGATATGAATTTTAAAAAATCTTAGCATAAGTTCAATTGTTTTTATACAAATTTCAATTATTCTGTCAAGTTTCCAGTTTGCAACTACATTACTGTCAAATATTTAATGCTTACTGTCAAATTTCAAATTGTTCTGTCAAAATTTCATTAAGCAATTCTAAATTTGAATTATTTTGTCACAGTTTCAATTATCTCTTTCAAAATGTTCATGTATTCGACGTATATAAGTATATTTCGATAAATTTTGTCCAAATTTCACTGATTTCGATATAAATTTTAATAAATCTTACCAAAAGTTCAATTGTTTTTATACAAATTGAATCATTCTGTCAAGTTTCCAGTTTTCAATTCCATTACTGTCAAATATTTGTGAAATTTGTATAAAAACAATTGAACTTATAGTAAGTTTTATTAAATTTATATCGATATCAGTGAAATTTAGATAACATTTTTCGAAATATACTTGTATACGTGGAATATATGAAAATTTTGCAAGAAATAATAAAAAACGTGTGTTTTAAGTATTACCATCAAATTTTCCGGTGTTCTGTCAAATTTTAAATTATTTCTGTTCAAATGTTAAACATACTGTCAAATTTTCAAGTGCTTCTTTCAAATTTTAAGTAGTTCTGTCAAAATTTTAATTATTTCTGTAGAAATTTTAATTATCCTGTCAAAGTTTTAAGTATTGTTATCAAATTTTAAGTTGTTCTGTCAAAATTTTAATTATTTCTGTCCAAATATTAATTATCCTGTGAAAGTTCCAAGTATTGTTATCAAATTTTAAGTTATTCTGTCAAAATTTTAATTATTTTGGTCCAATATTTTAACTTATCATATATTCGACGTATAATAGATTATTATGATAATCAAAGATATTATTAAGATATCAAAATTTCAATGATTCAATTGATTCAATGATTGATCAATGATTTCGTTAAAAAAATTAATAAATTTTACCAAAAATTCAATTACTTTTAAACAAATTTTAATTAGACTGTGAAATTTCCAGTTCTCAATGGCATTACTGTCAAATATTCAATGATTACTGCCAAATTTGCAATTGTTCTGTCAAATTTTGAATTGTGCAATTCCAAATTTGAATTATTTCTTCACAGTTTCAATTATTTCTTTCAAAATTTTCATGTATTCGACGTTGTATGCGTCGACATATACAAGTATATTTCGATAAATTTCATCAAGATTTCACTGATTACGATATGAATTTTTAAAAATCTTAGCAAAAGTTCAATTGTTTTTATACAAATTTCAATTATTCTGTCAAGTTTCCAGTTTGCAACTACATTACTGTCAAATATTTAATGCTTACTGTCAAATTTCAAATTGTTCTGTCAAAATTTCATTAAGCAATTCTAAATTTGAATTATTTTGTCACAGTTTCAGTTATCTCTTTCAAAATTATCATGTATTCGACGTATATAAGTATATTTCGATAAATTTTATCAAAATTTCACTGATTACGAAATAAATTTCAAAAAATCTTAGCACAAATTCAATTGAATTTATATAAATTTCAATTATTCTCTCAAGTTTCCAGTTTGCAACTTCATTACTGCCAGATATTCAATGATTACTGTCAAATATTCAATTGTTCTATCAAAATTTAAATTATGCAACTCCAAGTTGTAATTATTCAGTGAAAGTTTTAATTATTTCTTTCAAAATGTTCATGTGTTTTACGTAATCATGTATATTTCAATAAATTATATCAAAATTTTACTGATTTCGAAAAAATATTAGCAAAGGTTCAATTATTTATGTCAAGTTTCCAGTTTATAATTCCATTACTGTCAAATATCCAATGCTTACTGTCAAATTTTCAATTGTTCTGTCAAAATTTCATAATGCAATTCTAAATTTGAATTATTTTATCACAGTTTCAATTATTTCTTTCAAAATTTTCATGTATTCGACGTATACAAGTATATTTCGAAAAATGTTATCTAAATTTCACTGATATCGATATAAATTTTAATAAAACTTACCAAAAGTTCAATTGTTTTTATACAAATTTCAATTCATCTGTCAAGTATCCAGTTTTCAACTCCATTACTGTCAAATGTTAAATGTTTACTGTCAAATTTTCAATTGTTCTATCAAAATTTAAATTATGCAACTTTAAGTTTTAATTATTCAGTGAAAGTTTTAATTATTTTCTTCAAAATGTTCTTGTATCCGAATTATACATGTATATTTCAATAAATTATATCTAAATTTCACTGATTTCGAAAAAAAAAATTAATTAATTTTACCAAAGGTTGAATTATTTCTGTCAAGCTTCCAGTTTATAATTCCATTACTGCCATTCAATGACTAATGTCAAATTTTCAATTGTTGGGTCAAAATTTCATTTATGCAATTCCAAATTTTATTATTTTGTAAAGTTTTTAAATATTTCTTGCAAAATTTTCATGTATTCCACGTATACAAGAATATTTCGAAAAATAATATCTAAATTTCACTGATATCGATATAAATTTTAATAAAACTTAACCTGGGGTTAAATTGTTTTTATACAAATTTTAATTATACTGTCAAGTTACCAGTTTTCAATTCCATTACTGTCATTTTATAAAAATTTCAATTTTGCCAAATATTCAATCAAATATAATTATATACTGTAAAATATTTAATGATTACTGTCAAATTTTTATTGTTCTGTACATTGTAAAATACACATGTATAAATTTTAATACATCTTGCCAAAGGTTCAATTGTTTTTATACAAATTTCAATTATTCTGCCAAGTTTCCAGTTTTGCAATTTCATTACAGTAAAATACTCAATGATTTCTGTCAAATTTTCAAGTGTTCTATCAAAAATTAAATTATGGAACTCCAAGTATTAATTATTCGGTGAAAGTTTTAATTATTTCCTTCAAAATGTTCATGTATTTGACGTATACATGTATATTTCAATCAATCATATCAAAATCTCACTGATTTCGAAAAGAAATTACTAAAGGTTCAATTATTTCTGTCAAGTTTCCAGTTTATAATTCCATTACTGTCACATATGCAAAGCTTACTGTCAAATATCCAATGCTTACTGTCAAATTTTAAATTGTTCTGTCAAAATTTCATAATGCAATTCTAAATTTAAATTATTTTGTCACAGTTTCAATTATCTCTTTCAAAATTTTCATGTATTCGACGTATACAAATATATGTAGATAAATTTTATCAAAATTTCACTGATTTCGACATAAATTTTAATAAATCTTCCCAAAAGTTCAATTGTTTTTATACAAATTTCAATTCTTCTGTCAAGTTTCCAGTTTTCCACTCCATTACTGTCAAATATTCAATGTATACTGTCAAATTTTCAATTGTTCCATCAAAAATTAAATTATGCAACTCCAAGTTTTAATTATTCGGTGAAAGTTTTAATTATTTCCTTCAAAATGTTCATGTATTTGACGTAATCATGTATATTTCAATCAATTATATCAAAATTTCATTGATTTAAAAAAAAAATTACCAAAGGTCCAATTATTTCTGTCAAGTTTCCAGTTTATAATTCCATTACTGTCAAATATTCAATGTTTACTGTCAAATTTTCAATTGTTCTATCAAAATTTAAATTATACAACCCCAAATTTTAATTATTCAGCGAAAGTTTTAATTATTTCTTTCAAAATTTTCATGTATTCGACGTATACATGTATATTTCAATAAATTATATGAAAATTTCATTGATTTCGAAAACAAAAAAAATTACCAATGGTTCAATTATTTCTGTCAAGTTTCCAGTTTATAATTCCATTACTGCCATTCAATGATTAATGTCAAATTTTCAATTGTTGGGTCAAAATTTCATTTATGCTATTCCAAATTTTATTATTTTGTAAAGTTTTTAATTATTTCTTGCAAAATTTTCATGTATTCCAAGTATACAAGTTTATATAAAAAAAAATCTATATTTCACTGATATCGACATAAATTTTAATAAATCTTACCAAAGGTTCAATTGTTTTTATACAAATTTCAATTATTCTGTCAAGTTTCCAGTTTTCAATTTCATTACAGTAAAATACTCAATGTTTACTGTCAAATTTTCAATTGTTCTGTGAAAATTTAAATTATGCAACTCCAAGTTTTAATTGTTCAGTCAAAGTTTTAATTATTTCTTTCAAAATGTTCATGTATTCGACGTATACATGTTATTTTTAATTTTACCTCCAAACCGACGATATAATAAAAGTAAGATTAGTATTGTCAATATGATTTCGATGTTTCACATAAATAATAAAACATTTTTAAAGCATCCATAATTTACAATAAAATTTTGTTGTTTACAAGGAAAATTTGATAATTTCTGCTGATTTTTCTTTTAATTTACAATAAACATTTGGCCAGATTTTGTTGTTCACAATGAAAGTTTCATAATTTCTACACGTTATTTTTAATTTACAATAAACATTTTCACATTTCACACATATTTGTGTTCTTTGTTTAAAAGTTTTAATTTTTCTTTGTCAACGGATGTATTTGAAAGATTCGTCATTTTTCGTTGTGTTAGTGTATAATTGTTTGTATTCTTAATATAAGTGTAAATGTTTATTAGTTTTTATTTGTTACATTTTTCGTGGTTTTCTTTCTTCTTTCTTAATTTTATAATCTTATTATTTTTTATTAATAAAAAATTATGGATATAACGTTAAACTTAATACTAATAATAATGTAATGTGCTTAAATACATTACATAATTGTTTAATAACATTAATTTACATAAGATAAACTGTTTAGTTTTACTTTGTAATTAAAAGAAGAATTTTGAGTGTTATTATAGAAAGTGAAATCTGTTGTTGAATAACTATGGAAACTTAAACCAACAGTGAATGCTTTTGATACTGTGAAATTGCCAATGAAATTCAGCAGCCACAAGAAGACTGTACACAGTTTCTTGGTTTCTTTCTTCTTTTCAAATTTTATAATCTTGTTATTTTTGATTAATTGTTTTTTTCTTCAGAAGATCTTTAAGTTGTAGATTTGTAAGTGCTATTGTGCTTGTGTTCTTGGTTTTATTTCTTCTTTTTAAATTTTATAATCTTGTTATTTTTGATTAATTGTTTTTTCTTCAGAAGATCTTTAAGTTGTAGATTTATATTATCCATGATTGATTGTAGATTATGATGACTGTTCTGCTATTCAAGATATTGATTAATGCTTCAATTTTAGTTTTTATTTTTTCTAGGTTTGCGTAGTGTTTATGTATTTCATTATTTAGTCTATTTTGTTTTATTTGTTTTTGGAATGGTTTGTTACTATAAGAGGGGAATTTGTAATTTATGTAGGTTGGAGTTAGTTTTTCTTTTCTGCATGTTTTCACGAAGTAAATGTGCTGTACTGTTACCTTCTTTTTCAACGTAGACTTGTAGAGTATCTGAATAGGTTTTGGCATACTAGCCGTTTTCATTAAGTTTAAGGTTTTATCCATAAATTATGGTGTTTTAGAAACCGAAACTAATCAGGCAAAATAAAATAAATAAATAATAAAATAAAATAAAAATAATTCTACCAGTAAGTACCCAATAATGCATAACTGTAAATTCATGGATAAAACCTTAAACTTAATTATTATTATTATTATAGGTTTTGAAATTTTAAAGAAAAGTAATAAATGGAAGATTACGTCCAAAGTTAATGAACACGAATGTCAAGTCCTAGAATCGCCTAGTGGTGCTTGGAATAGAATAAGATTGGCGTTTTAATTAGTTTCGTTTAAACTCTGAGCTTTCTCTGCAAAGAGTAAACTGGAAGCGTTCAAATACAGTTAATAGACTTTGTAGGTCAATGGATGAAATATACACTGCTACGGGTTCAGTCGAGCCCAACATAATGTAATGTAATTTATCAGTCCACATCTTGTACCTATTGAAATCCCTAATTATATTTCAAACTGTATCTTTGACTTATTTAACAGTTAAGTGAGTTAATACAAATGAATAGATCTCATGCCCCAGTGGATGGTGAATGCGTGGGGTGGAAACGCGCAGGGAAATGGGGAAAAGTATGCGCAAGCGTTCCGCATTACAGGGAATCAATACGGAGGTTTTGGGGTTGAAAACAAACATGGCAGATAGTGAGTTCGAAGAATTTGGCCATAGCTTCGAGAAAAGTGTGCAAAACAGTAAAATTTCGGCGCCGTTTTACTCGTGAGTCCTCTTTTCACATTAGTTATGGATAATTTCGCGCAGTTTTCGCGTGACATCGCCGCAAACGCCGAAAAAACAGTGACAGTCTGATGTCGCGTAAGAATCTTAAAGAGGTTTAAATTTTTAGATTAGTGCACGATGTCCTCATCGATGAAGAGTCCCCTACGTCTTCCAAGAGTGACCCAGACACAGACTGTGATAACCAGGGCGAGATGCACCCTGCAGTCAGGCAATCAGACGAGAAGGGCTCGATACATGGGTCACGGACATCGTTGGTTCCCTGGGCAGGACCTGGGGAAAGGCGAAGGCGAAAACTACCCGAAATTCCCAAAAATAAAAAACGTAAGTTAAATATAGCCCATTAAGCATTTGCGTGACCCCATATTAATCATGCAGTTGTGTCGAGAAAATGCAAATATGCACGCAATCACCAAAATAAAAATTCTAGCTGCTGTCGTCTCACTAATTAACGCGCATCAACTCTCGAGGGAGTTATCTCTTGCTGATGAATTGGGATGCAGCAATGGAAGTAGTGGTCCCAGTTCGCTTCTAGTGTTAAAATGCGGATACCTGTGGGACAACGACTCTCCTGACTCTGAAAGACTTATGACCGACGCTGACAGTGGTCATAGCACTGCACACTCACCCACCGATGGCCCCAAATCTATGTCTCCACTGCTTGGTATGTCCCCGGCATATTCTGGTGGTGGAGTCCCTTACAATGACGTGGACATGCTAGAAGCCACGCATAGAGGATTACACAAGTTCATTCCCAGACATGAGGATGAAATTGAGGTGGAAATTGGTGATCCTATATATGTACAAAAAGAGGCTGATGATTTATGGTGTGAAGGTATGTAGAGTTGTTTTAATTTTTGATCACTGATCTACAAAAAAAAACCCTTTTTATTGCCCAAGATATTATAACGAATTTGGTATAATTTCGTAGTACTAATATGTACTGTGGCAGCAATTTATAGGAATTTTTGTAAAAATTCAAATTTTTGTAGACCTGTATCATTAAATGTAATGAATAATATAGATTTTGATTACCAACCGTAATCTTAAAATATTTTGGAACTCATATTTCTACATACCATATTTTAAAAGTCGGTACATAGTTAATTACGAAATATTCTACATTAAATGAACAATTCATATAAACTAAAATCGATCTAAAAATTTAGTAGGTGTTTTATTAAATTCTTGTTACTTAGGACACTTAGAGGGGGACATTATACTACAATTCAATCACAAAAATTGACCTCATTTCTTGTGTGTTTCATACAATTATCTACTTTAAAGCATGCTAACTCTATAGTTACATTGAAATTTTCATTGTGCACTTTTTGGAATACACAAACAGTGCAAAAAGAATGATTAATTTAATAAAAACTCAATTTTGATTTAAATCAATGATTTATTAAAATTAAAAAACAGTTGATTTAAATCACAACAACCCTGGTTATTACTGTCAAAATTTCAGACATTGATGCTAATTTTTAATTTTTCACCCTGTATATCTGCATATTCAAAAATTTCATTAATATTTGTATCCTTATGTTTTAAGTTAATTTGGTAAATTTAAATCTTTGACTGCTTATCATTGCATTCAAGTAATAATAGACAGTCACATTTCTTATTCTACCAAAATATCAAAAAATACCTACAAATTTTCAGTTATTATTGTCAAAATTTCAGACATTGTTGGTAATTTTGCATTTTTGGTTAAATGGCTAACATTGCGGCCAATTTTTTTTAATATAATTTTTAGTGTCCACATTTTGATTTTTAATGTTGAAAATTGCAATGATATTATTATTATATTAAAGCTATCGAAGCTATATTTTATCCAAAATTTCAAAGATTACTCAGAAATTTATATTTTTCAGTAGAATTTCAGTTATTATTGACAACATTTTATATATCACTGCCAATTTTTAGCTTCATGTGTCAAAATTTTAAATATTACTGTAATTTTTCACCCTGTTTATCTGCAAGTTCAAAAACTTCATCAAAATTTGTATTCTTATGTTTTAAGTTAATTTGGTAAATTTAAATCTTTCACTGTTCATGATTGCATTCAAGTAATAATAAACAGTCACATTTTTTATTCTACCAAAATATCAAAAATTACCTACAAATTTTCAGTTATTATTGTCAAAATTTCAGACATTGTTGGTAATTTTGCATTTTTGGTTAAATGGCTAACATTACTGCCCCATTTTTTTTTAGTTTTCACATTTTGATTTTTAATGTTGAAAATTGCAATGATATTATTATTATATTAAAGCTATCGAAGCTATATTTTATCCAAAATTTCAAAGATTACTCAGAAATTTATATTTTTCAGTAAAATTTCAGTTATTATTGACAACATTTTATATATCACTGCCAATTTTTAGCTTCTAGTGTCAAAATTTTAAATATTACTGTAATTTTTCACTCTGTTTATCTGCAAGTTTTTATTCTACCAAAATATCAAAAATTACCTACAAATTTTCAGTTATTATTGTCAAAATTTCAGACATTGTTGGAAATTTTGCATTTTTGGTTAAATGGCTAACATTACTGCCCCATTTTTTTTTAGTTTTCACATTTTGATTTTTAATGTTGAAAATTGCAATGATATTATTATTATATTAAAGCTATCGAAGCTATATTTTATCCAAAATTTCAAAGATTACTAAGAAATCTATATTTTTCAGTAAAATTTCAGTTATTATTGACAACATTTTATATATCACTGCCAATTTTTAGCTTCTAGTGTCAAAATTTTAAATATTACTGTAATTTTTCACTCTGTTTATCTGCAAGTTTTTATTCTACCAAAATATCAAAAATTACCTACAAATTTTCAGTTATTATTGTCCAAATTTCAGACATTGTTGATAATTTTTCATTTTTGGTTAGATGGCTAACATTGTTGCCCCATTTTTTTTTTAGTTTCCACATTTTGATTATTAATGTTCAAAATTGCAATGATATTATTATTATATTAAAGCTATCGAAGCTATATTTTATCCAAAATTTCAAAGATTACTAAGAAATCTATATTTTTCAGTAAAATTTCAGTTATTATTTACAACATTTTATATATCACTGCCAATTTTTAGCTTCTAGTGTCAAAATTTTAAATATTACTGTAATTTTTCACTCTGTTTATCTGCAAGTTTTTATTCTACCAAAATATCAAAAATTACCTACAAATTTTCAGTTATTATTGTCCAAATTTCAGACATTGTTGATAATTTTTCATTTTTGGTTAGATGGCTAACATTGTTGCCCCATTTTTTTTTTAGTTTCCACATTTTGATTATTAATGTTCAAAATTGCAATGATATTATTATTATATTAAAGCTATCGAAGCTATATTTTATCCAAAATTTCAAAGATTACTCAGAAATTTATATTTTTCAGTAAAATTTCAGTTATTATTGACAACATTTTATATATCACTGCCAATTTTTAGCTTCTAGTGTCAAAATTTTAAATATTACTGTAATTTTTCACTCTGTTTATCTGCAAGTTTTTATTCTACCAAAATATCAAAAATTACCTACAAATTTTCAGTTATTATTGTCAAAATTTCAGACATTGTTGGAAATTTTGCATTTTTGGTTAAATGGCTAACATTACTGCCCCATTTTTTTTTAGTTTTCACATTTTGATTTTTAATGTTGAAAATTGCAATGATATTATTATTATATTAAAGCTATCGAAGCTATATTTTATCCAAAATTTCAAAGATTACTAAGAAATCTATATTTTTCAGTAAAATTTCAGTTATTATTGACAACATTTTATATATCACTGCCAATTTTTAGCTTCTAGTGTCAAAATTTTAAATATTACTGTAATTTTTCACTCTGTTTATCTGCAAGTTTTTATTCTACCAAAATATCAAAAATTACCTACAAATTTTCAGTTATTATTGTCCAAATTTCAGACATTGTTGATAATTTTTCATTTTTGGTTAGATGGCTAACATTGTTGCCCCATTTTTTTTTTAGTTTCCACATTTTGATTATTAATGTTCAAAATTGCAATGATATTATTATTATATTAAAGCTATCGAAGCTATATTTTATCCAAAATTTCAAAGATTACTAAGAAATCTATATTTTTCAGTAAAATTTCAGTTATTATTTACAACATTTTATATATCACTGCCAATTTTTAGCTTCTAGTGTCAAAATTTTAAATATTACTGTAATTTTTCACTCTGTTTATCTGCAAGTTTTTATTCTACCAAAATATCAAAAATTACCTACAAATTTTCAGTTATTATTGTCCAAATTTCAGACATTGTTGATAATTTTTCATTTTTGGTTAGATGGCTAACATTGTTGCCCCATTTTTTTTTTAGTTTCCACATTTTGATTATTAATGTTCAAAATTGCAATGATATTATTATTATATTAAAGCTATCGAAGCTATATTTTATCCAAAATTTCAAAGATTACTAAGAAATCTATATTTTTCAGTAAAATTTCAGTTATTATTTACAACATTTTATATATCACTGCCAATTTTTAGCTTCTAGTGTCAAAATTTTAAATATTACTGTAATTTTTCACTCTGTTTATCTGCAAGTTTTTATTCTACCAAAATATCAAAAATTACCTACAAATTTTCAGTTATTATTGTCCAAATTTCAGACATTGTTGATAATTTTTCATTTTTGGTTAGATGGCTAACATTGTTGCCCCATTTTTTTTTTAGTTTCCACATTTTGATTATTAATGTTCAAAATTGCAATGATATTATTATTATATTAAAGCTATCGAAGCTATATTTTATCCAAAATTTCAAAGATTACTAAGAAATCTATATTTTTCAGTAAAATTTCAGTTATTATTTACAACATTTTATATATCACTGCCAATTTTTAGCTTCTAGTGTCAAAATTTTAAATATTACTGTAATTTTTCACTCTGTTTATCTGCAAGTTTTTATTCTACCAAAATATCAAAAATTACCTACAAATTTTCAGTTATTATTGTCAAAATTTCAGACATTGTTGGAAATTTTGCATTTTTGGTTAAATGGCTAACATTACTGCCCCATTTTTTTTTAGTTTTCACATTTTGATTTTTAATGTTGAAAATTGCAATGATATTATTATTATATTAAAGCTATCGAAGCTATATTTTATCCAAAATTTCAAAGATTACTAAGAAATCTATATTTTTCAGTAAAATTTCAGTTATTATTGACAACATTTTATATATCACTGCCAATTTTTAGCTTCTAGTGTCAAAATTTTAAATATTACTGTAATTTTTCACTCTGTTTATCTGCAAGTTTTTATTCTACCAAAATATCAAAAATTACCTACAAATTTTCAGTTATTATTGTCCAAATTTCAGACATTGTTGATAATTTTTCATTTTTGGTTAGATGGCTAACATTGTTGCCCCATTTTTTTTTTAGTTTCCACATTTTGATTATTAATGTTCAAAATTGCAATGATATTATTATTATATTAAAGCTATCGAAGCTATATTTTATCCAAAATTTCAAAGATTACTAAGAAATCTATATTTTTCAGTAAAATTTCAGTTATTATTTACAACATTTTATATATCACTGCCAATTTTTAGCTTCTAGTGTCAAAATTTTAAATATTACTGTAATTTTTCACTCTGTTTATCTGCAAGTTTTTATTCTACCAAAATATCAAAAATTACCTACAAATTTTCAGTTATTATTGTCCAAATTTCAGACATTGTTGATAATTTTTCATTTTTGGTTAGATGGCTAACATTGTTGCCCCATTTTTTTTTTAGTTTCCACATTTTGATTATTAATGTTCAAAATTGCAATGATATTATTATTATATTAAAGCTATCGAAGCTATATTTTATCCAAAATTTCAAAGATTACTAAGAAATCTATATTTTTCAGTAAAATTTCAGTTATTATTTACAACATTTTATATATCACTGCCAATTTTTAGCTTCTAGTGTCAAAATTTTAAATATTACTGTAATTTTTCACTCTGTTTATCTGCAAGTTTTTATTCTACCAAAATATCAAAAATTACCTACAAATTTTCAGTTATTATTGTCAAAATTTCAGACATTGTTGGTAATTTTTCATTTTAGGTTAAATGGCTAACATTGCTGCCATTTTTTTTAGTTTCCACCTTTTGATTTTTAATGTTTAAAATTGCAACGATATTATTATTATATTAAAGCTATCGAAGCTATATTTTATCCAAAATTTCAAAGATTACTAAGAAATCTATATTTTTCAGTAAAATTTCAGTTATTATTGACAACATTTTATATATCACTGCCAATTTTTAGCTTCGAGTGTCAAAATTTTAAATATTACTGTAATTTTTCACTCTGTTTATCTGCAAGTTTTTATTCTACCAAAATATCAAAAATTACCTACAAATTTTCAGTTATTATTGTCCAAATTTCAGACATTGTTGATAATTTTTCATTTTTGGTTAGATGGCTAACATTGTTGCCCCATTTTTTTTTTAGTTTCCACATTTTGATTATTAATGTTCAAAATTGCAATGATATTATTATTATATTAAAGCTATCGAAGCTATATTTTATCCAAAATTTCAAAGATTACTAAGAAATCTATATTTTTCAGTAAAATTTCAGTTATTATTGACAAAATTTTATATAGCACTGCCAATTTTTAGCTACTAGTGTCAAATTTTTAAATATTACTATAATTTTTCACCCTGTTTATCTGCAAGTTCAACAATTTCATCAAAATTTGTATCCTTACATAATTTAAGTTAATTTGGTAAATTTAAATCTTTGACTGTATATCATTGCATTCAAATAATAATAAACAGTCACATTTTTTATTCTATCAAAATATCAAAAATTACCTACAAATTTTCAGTTATTATTGTCAAAATTTCAGACATTGTTGGTAATTTTTCATTTTAGGTTAAATGGCTAACATTGCTGCCATTTTTTTTAGTTTCCACCTTTTGATTTTTATTGTTTAAAATTGCAATGATATTATTATTATATTAAAGCTATCGAAGCTATATTTTATCCAAAATTTCAAAGATTACTAAGAAATCTATATTTTTCAGTAAAATTTCAGTTATTATTGACAACATTTTATATATCACTGCCAATTTTTAGCTTCGAGTGTCAAAATTTTAAATATTACTGTAATTTTTCACCCTGTTTATCTGCAAGTTCAAAAATTTCTTCAAAATTTTCATCCTTATGTTTCAATTTAATTTGGCAGATTTAAATCTTGGACTGTTTATCACTGCAATCATGTTGATAAACAGTCACAGTTTTGATTCTACCAAAAATCAATAATTACCTACAAATTTTCAGTTATTATTGTCAAAATTTCAGACATTGTTGGTAATTTTGAATTTTTGGTTAAATTGCTAACAATACTGATTTATTTTTTATTTTTTAGTTTCCAAATTTTGATTTTTAATGTACAAAATTGCAATGATATACTATTGAAGCTCAATTTTTTCCAAAATTATACATTATTATACCGAGTGATCATTTAAATGTCAGATCTAGTTATCCATGGAAATTTTCGCAGCCAATAAAAAAGACGAGATCACCAATTTCGGCATTCTTATTGGCTGCGAAAATTTCCATCGATAACTAGAGCAGAACTTTATATGATCACTCGGTAGTTTTATGTATCAAATCATATGTGATTGGTGAACAATTCTTATAAACTAAAATTGTTCTCAATATTTAGTACGGTATTTTTTTTAAATTCCTCTAAGTATACCTAGAGCAAGGCATTATACTACAATTCAATATCACAATAATTGACCTCATATCTTTTGTTTCCAGTATTGCATTAGGGACAGTATTCATTTATAAAGTAGGTAATGATTATTTTTAGAATAATCAAAGTAATTACTTGAGACATAAATAAATAAATAAAATTCAGACAATGCGTCGACACTTATTAATAATATAACATTACTACTCGTATATATAGAAGTGATACTTACTACGTATAGCCGAGCGAATTTAAACATTACATTTGTTTAAATATGTCTCCATTTTTAGTTTTAATTATTAAGTACTCTTCTTTATTGTATTGACGTGTGTTACATTACTGTTATTGCACTAATAAACTATTACTATTATTACTACTATTAGTCGTTAGAAACTTATTTTGAATTTTTTGATACACTTTTATACTGATCTTTTGATAAAATTTAGAATTTAGAAATGGATTTTTTTGATTTTTTTTAAACATTTCGGCTTACATTCTTACAAGTTTTTTCTCCTCGGTTATTTTGGTTTATTTTCATGGCCAAAACAACAGTTGTCAACTGTCAATTAAACCAGCAAATTGGTGTAAGTTACTATTTTTATCTAAATTTGTGATATTCTATTAAAAAAAATCTGAAGAACCAGTTTTAATATCATTGGTCCTTTTTCTGCTGAATTCTTTGAAATTTTGTCACTGAACTTTAATAGAATTTATGTGGAATAATGAAAAGTATGATAATGAAGAAGTTTATCATCATTGTCATATATTTACAATTGTATATTTGTATATATTTGCTAATATTTTTGGTAGGAGATACATAAAATTTCTTAACTTTTTGTTATGTTATAATTACTTAAATTTCTCCCCATTTCTGATTGATTACCAAGATTTTTTTTAAATTTTGAATCATCAGTGGAACTTAAGAGTACAGAATTTTAATTGGAATGGAATATTTCATATTTTTCATTATTTGTGCTGAAATTTACCTCCTAGAGTTTTGATTTTGTTTTACCCTAACCAAAATTTTAATGCAAATTCGCAAGATTTTTTGATAATTCTTGTAATGTATATTTAAGTATATATTTGTTAACATTTCCAATATTTTTGGTAAGAAATACTTGAAATATCTTATTTTTTTGTTAAAACGTGGAATTTTATTTTGGAAAATTTGCTTTTATTGGCAAATTAGTTTAATTTCTCTCTATTTCTGATTCATTATCAAGAATTTTTGAATTTTGAATCATGAGAGGAATTTAAGAGGGCGGAATTTTAATTTGAATGGAAATTTTCATATTTTTCATGGGCTATCGAGTTTCGTCTTTCGTCCCATTGTAATTTTGCTGTATACAATATAAATTATATAATTCGTCTTGAGAAGAACATTATGCATGTTTTAATATAATTTTGTAATTTGTAAGGAAGATTCTATTAAAATGTTGTTGTTTACAATGAAAATCTTCGCGTTTATAAAATATATCAAAATCCTTGGGCCTTAAAATTAGGAACACAATTTGTTTTTGAAAATTCTATTTTTCTTGTAAATTCCTTGAAATATTGCCACTAAACTTTAATAGAATTTATGTGGAATAATGAAAAGTATGATAATGAAGAAGTTTATCATCATTGTTATATATTTACAATTGTATATTTGCATATATTTGCTAATATTTCTAATATTTTTGATAGGAGATACTTAAAATTTGTTAACTTTTTGTAATAAAGTTATAATTACTTATATTTCTCCCTATTTCTGATTGATTACCAAGATTTTTTTTAATTTTGAATCATCAGTGGAACTTAAGAGTACAGAATTTTAATTGGAATGGAATATTTAATATTTTTCATTATTTGTGCTGAAATTTACCTCCTAGAGTTTTGATTTTGTTTTACCCTAACCAAAATTTTAATGCAAATTCGCAAGATTTTTTGATAATTCTTGTAATGTATATTTAAGTATATATTTGTTAACATTTCCAATATTTTTGGTAAGAAATACTTGAAATATCTTATTTTTTTGTTAAAACGTGGAATTTTATTTTGGAAAATTTGCTTTTATTGGCAAATTAGTTTAATTTCTCTCTATTTCTGATTCATTATCAAGAATTTTTGAATTTTGAATCATGAGAGGAATTTAAGAGGGCGGAATTTTAATTTGAATGGAAATTTTCATATTTTTCATGGGCTATCGAGTTTCGTCTTTCGGCCCATTGTAATTTTGCTGTATACAATATAAATTATATAATTCGTCTTGAGAAGAACAGTATGCATGTTTTAATATAATTTTGTAATTTGTAAGGAAGATTCTATTAAAATGTTGTTGTTTACAATGAAAATCTTCGCGTTTATAAAATATATCAAAATCCTTGGGCCTTAAAATTAGGAACACAATTTGTTTTTGAAAATTCTATTTTTCTTGTAAATTCCTTGAAATATTGCCACTAAACTTTAATAGAATTTATGTGGAATAATGAAAAGTATGATAATGAAGAAGTTTATCATCATTGTTATATATTTACAATTGTATATTTGCATATATTTGCTAATATTTCTAATATTTTTGATAGGAGATACTTAAAATTTGTTAACTTTTTGTAATAAAGTTATAATTACTTATATTTCTCCCTATTTCTGATTGATTACCAAGATTTTTTTAAAATTTTGAATTATCAGTGGAACTTAAGAGTACAGAATTTTAATTGTAATGGAATATTTCATATTTTTCATTATTTGTGCTGAAACTTACCTCCTAGAGTTTTGATTTTGTTTTACCCTAACCAAAATTTTAATGCAAATTCGCAAGATTTTTTGAAAATTCTTGTAATATATATTTAAGTATATATTTGTTAACATTTCCAATATTTTTGGTAAGAAATACTTGAAATATCTTATTTTTTTGTTATAACGTGGAATTTTATTTAGGAGAATTTGCTTTTATTGGCAAATTAGTTGAATTTCTCTCTATTTCTGATTGATTATCAAGAATTTTTGAATTTTGAATTATGAGAGGGATTTAAGAGTGCGAAATTTAAATTTGTATGGAATTTTTCATATTTGTCATGGGCTATCGAGTTTCGTCTTTCGGCTCATTGTAATTTTGCTGTATACAATTTAAATTTTATAATATAAATTATATAATTCGTATTGAGAACGTTATGCATTTTTCAATATAATTTTGTAATTTGTAAGGAAGATTCTATTTAAATTTTGTTTGCAATGAAAATCTTCGCGTTTATAAAAAATATGAAAATCGGAAAATTGCCATTTTGCCACCCCATTGCTAGTTATAAAACAAGTTAATTTATAACTCATTAGAGTCCTTAGTAAGTTACATTCAGCGTGAAAAAGGTACTAAGAAAATGCGATTCTTGCACGAATGATGCTATACAGTTGCACCTTGCACTTATTGATCCTCGCAAAGGTGGGCAATTTCAATGATGCATGCAACACAACGTATCCTTTAATCATTTTACTGGAACAATCAGATTTTGTGCAGTTTCTTATTATTATTTCTCTTTTGAAAAATATCTGTTTATGTTTTACCAAACATTTCAGTTTTTTTACTTACTGCATATTTTATCAAATATTTCAGTTTATTTTACTTACTGCATAGCTGCAGTCAATCCACCGATTTTTGTTCGAGAAAAATATTTTCATATATACAACGTGTTCCAGAAAGTTTGCAACAAATGGGAAATAGTTATATTATTCATTTTTCAAAAAAAAATTGCTACAAAAAGTCGTGCTTGCTTTCAAACACATAAAAATTGCAGACAAGATTGCCTATAAGAGTTTTAATAAATGTTAAAATAATGAACATCATGTATAGTCTATTTGTATGGCAAAATTCGTAAAAGATATAGAATGTTTTGGTTCATGTATCTGAAAATTAGTATTACACATGATGCATCTTAGATATGTCCTAAAGTATTATAGGAATGCACTTTATTTAAAAAATATATACATCGAACGATTAAGTACATTCTAATCCTAAAGTATTACAGGAATGCACTTTATTTAAAAAATTAAAAAATTATCGAACCATTAAGTACATTCTGACAAAAATAATTAATATACGGGGTGTGCCAGTTACCGTGTTCAATATGAGAATCCATAAATTATAGATTGATTATAATAAAATATTCAAATTCTACTCAAAAAAGTATCGCAATAATGACAAAATATAATTTTAAAATAAATTTAATCGAACTAACTAGACGCTGGAGCATAATACAGAAACAGCCATTTTCTGGTTTTTCGCCAATAGCAGCCAAACCATTCAATTTTTGATAGTTTTGTTCTCGCTGTTAATTTAGCCTCAAAATTAGTGTGTCTAATTTAACCAACTTTCTATCTCTTTCGATTTACGACTTCCCAATAGATATTGATTATAACTGGAACACCCTGTATAGAACAAACAACATTAATTAAAAATGATATATCTTAAATTATAAGTGAGAAACATGTATTTCACGAAATGACGTAATAATGGTGCCTAGGTAAAAAGAAAATAAAACATTTTAGCTTCAACTTTAATTTTACACATAAATCAATGAGTTTATATATAAAATAAAATAAAAGCCATAATGATTAGATATTGTCACTTGTCCATTTTATATATTTATATCTGTTTGTTAAACATATTTTGAATAATCGTTATTACATTTGAATAATTCTACAGCCGTTCTACTAAATGTATATAAAATAAAATAAAAGCCATAATGATTGTCACTTGCCCATTTTATATCTGTGTGTTAAACATATTTTGAATAATCGTTTAAACATTTGAATAATTCTACAGCCATTCTACTAAATGCGCGCAGTCTGTAAAGTATTTTATTCTTATCACCATATTATGTATACCTATGTATTACTCTAGATAATGTCTGGAGATTGGAGATGACCATGATCTCGACAATTTAATACTTGCCGGTAACTAAGTATATACATGCAACGAGCCATTTCCTTGGTGGAATAATTATAAAACTGCGACGGTATTCCAGTAATTATCCCTTCTTATCTATTCGTTCGGCCATGGAGAAACCACATTACGTCCTTGGACAAGGTTTATGCAATCATAATTTATTAATTACTTATATCCAAACATGTGCTAATTTTATTGCTCACGTAAATGCCTTTTTTGTCATATAGACAAACAATACAATATGCAGCATATTCTTCTGAGCTTTGATTAACACTGCGAAGATGTAATAAATAATACATTAAAGATAATTTTAACTATTGATTCTTTTACACTTTGCAATTTAGCATACTTACATAATTTCTGTAAATACGACTTAAATTAAAAATCAACATTTTCGTAAAAATTTCTATTCTGAATACAATACTCTCTTTTAATACGTAGATAACAGTAATAATAATGAATATTAGTTTCAGATAAAAAAATAACTTGTGAAATAATTAAATTTCTTAAACATAACCCAGATGCAAAAATTGCATCAAGTTTAGCTTTATCTGAATAAGACGACTGAAAAACCGACTTTTTCGGTAAAAATCTCGATTCTGAATACAATACTCTCTTTTAATACGTAAATGAAAGTAATAATAATAAATTATAGTTTCAGAAGAAAGTAATAGGTTAATAACATAACTTGCTGAAACAATTAAATTTGCCAAAAATAACCCAGATGCAAAAATCGCATCAAGTTTAAAGTGTTAAACTCTATAATGTAATACCTTTTTGCACTTAAACTAAGAGGCTTTCAAAATATGCATTCTAGTCTTTTATACGATGGTAACTCAATAGCATCTCAAATGGGAAAGGATTTTCTGTAGTTATTTGCACAATGTTGATAGAACCGAGTACACATTCAATGGGATTGTTCTAATAGTTTACTTTGCGATATAAACCGAAGTTGGTACATTTGCACATTTTTTTGCACACATTTTCGCATTTTCATATTTATACAGAAAACATCAGAAAATATAAAGTTTGTGAAAAAAGTCATTATTTCGTAAGTTAAAAATCCTCGCATATGTCGATTTTTGTTTTCAAAAATTGGTACACATTTTGTTATAAATCTAAAAATGTTTGTTGTCATTTGTTTTTGAGTTATGAACATAGAAATTTGTTATAATCATCAATTGTTGTTCAAATGCAAGAATTTATTTTAAAAAATCATAAGATTTGAAATTTTGGCAAAAATCATTGAAATTATGACATAATTTCTGACATTTTTAGAGAAATAACTAAAATTGTACACGAATCATTAAAATTTGATAGTAATCATTGAAAATTATAATGTAATAGAAATTTTGACGCAAAATAATGTAAATTCAACTGTTTTAAATGAAATTTTGGCAGAAATCATTGAAATTTTGACTCATTACTAACATTTATACAGAAATAACTAAAATTGTACACGAATCATTAAAATTTTATAGTAATCATTGAAATTTGTAATGTAATAAAAATTTCACGCAAAATATTGTAAATTGTAAAAAAAAAACAGTTTTAAATGCAATTTTGGCAGAAATCATTGAATATTTTACAGAATTACTGATATTTTTACACAAATAACACACATCTTTAAAAAAATTAATATAATAAAAAGTTAGAGAAAAATTACTGTAAATTCAGCAGTTTTAAATGAAATTTACATAGAAAACATTACAACTTTAACATAATTACTAACATTTTTACACAAATACATAAAATTGTACACGAATCATTGAAATTTGACAGCAATAATTGAATATTTTTATGTAATAGAAATTAAGACACAAACTATTATAAATTCAACTGTTTAAAATGACATTTTTGCAGCAAACATAGCAACTTTGACATAATTACTGACATTTTGACAGAAATAACTAAATTTGCATATGAATCATTTAAAATTTGACAGTAATCATTAAAAATTAAAATGTAACAAAAATTTTGACACAAAATAATGTAAATTGAATAGTTTTATATGAAATTTTGGCAGAAATCATTGAAAATTTTACAGTATTACTGATATTTTTATACAAATAACACACAAATATGACATTAATCTTTAAAAAAAATAATATAATAAAAAGTTAGAGAAAAATTATTGTAAATTTAAGTTTTAAATAAAATTTACATAGAAAACATTACAACTGTGACATAAATACTAACATTTGTACACAAATAAATAAAATTGTACACGAATCATTGAAATTTGACAGCAATCATTGAATAATTTTATGTAATGGAAATTAAGACACAAACTATTATAAATTCAACTGTTTAAAATGACATTTTTTGCAGCAAACAAAGAAACTTTGACATAATTACTGACATTTTGACAGAAATAACTAAATTTGCATATGAATCATTTAAAATTTGACAGTAATCATTAAAAATTAAACTGTAACAAAAATTTTGACACAAAATAATGTAAATTCAATAGTTTTATACGAAATTTTGGCAGAAATCATTGAAATTGTGACATAATTACTGACATTTTTAGAGAAATAACTAAAATTGTATACGAATCATTAAAATTTGATAGTAATCATTGAAAATTATAATGTAATAGAAATTTTGACACAAAATAATGTAAATTCAATAGTTTTATATGAAATTTTGGCAGAAATCATTGGAATTATGACATAATTACTGACATTTTCAGAGAAATAACTAAATTTGTACATGAATCATTTAAAATTTGACAGTAATCTTTAAAAATTATAATGTAATAGAAATTTTGACACAAAATAATGTAAATTCCATAGTTTTATATAATATTTTGGCCGAAATCATTGAAATTTTAACATAATTACTGATATTTTTACACAAATAGCTAAAATTGTACAAGAATCATTGAACATTGGGTAGTAATTCTTGAAATTTTTAATGTAATAGAAATTTAAGCACAAAATATTGAAAATTCAACTGTTTTAATTGAAATTTTGGCAGAAATCATTGAAAATTTGACATTATTTCTGACATTTATACAGAAATAACTGAAATTGTGTACGAATAGTTGAAATTTTGGATAAAATCATTGAAACTTTGACATAATTACTGACATTTTAACAGAAATAATTAAAACTGTATACAAATTATTGAAAATTTGACAGTATTCATTTAAGTTTTTATTGTAATAGAAATTTAGACACGAAGTATTGCAAATTAAACAGTTTTGAATGAAATTATGACAGAAATAATTTAAACTTTGACATCATTACTGACATTTATACAGATATAAAAACCAAATAAATCATGATATATTTCTTTTTTTTTAAATCATTGATTATTGATATTTTTTTAAATCATGATTTATTCCAGCTCTGCTTAGGATGGATCCGTATACTTTTTAAATTTCTTTGTTATATTTGGTTTAAGATATATTTTTGTTCACAAGGCAGTATTTTACAGAAAACAATTTGCAAAGTGGAAAATTCAATTTTACTGCTTGAATATAGAATTCCGCAATGTTTAACTGAAATTACACTTCATAGCTTATTTTTTTGAAATTCTCTGGTTACATAAAAATTCATAATTATAATCTTGCTAAACAAAAATCAAAATTTCTTCACATTCCATACATTTTTCACAAAATCCGAAAGTATTTCAAAATCATATTCAAGTTTTGAAAGATTTAGTGAAACTATTAAGATAGAAACTATTATAAAAAAGATAATGAATATCTTTTTGTATAGATTTAGAATTTTTCATGTAGATTTAAAATTTTCTTTGTTATGTTTTGTGTAAGATATATTTTTGTTCACAAGACAGTATTTTACAGAAAACTATTTGCAATTAGAAAAATTCAATTTTACTCCTTGAATATAGAATTCCGCAATGTTTAACCGAAATTTCACTTCATAGCTTATTTTTTTGAAATTCTCTGGTTACATAAAAATTAACAATTATAATCTTGCTAAACAAAATCCAAAATCCTTCAAACTCCATAAATTTTTCCCAAAATCCGAAGGTTTTTCAAAATCATATTCAAGTTTTGAAAGATTTAGTGAAACTATTAAGATAGAAACTACTATAAAAAAGATAATGAATATCTTTTTGTATAGATTTAGAATTTTTCATGTAGATTTAAAAGTTTCTTTGTTATGTTTTGTGTAAGATATATTTTTGTTCACAAGACAGTATTTTACAGAAAACTATTTGCAATTAGAAAAATTCAATTTTACTCCTTGAATATAGAATTCCGCAATGTTTAACCGAAATTTCACTTCATAGCTTATTTTTTTGAAATTCTCTGGTTACATAAAAATTCATAATTATAATCTTGCTAAACAAAATCCAAAATTCCTTCAAAATCCATATAATTTTCTCACAGTCCAAAAGTTCTACAAAATTATATTCATGTCTTGAAAGATTTAGTGAAACTATTAAGATAAAAACTACTATAAAAAAATAATGAATATCTTTTTGTATAGATTTTTAGAATTTTTCATGTAGATTTAAAAGTTTCTTTGTAACGTTTTGTGTAAGATATAGTTTTGTTCACAAGACAGTATTTTACAGAAAACAATTTGAGCTGTGGAAAATTCAATTTTACTCCTTGAATAGAATTCCGCAATGTTTAACTGAAATTTCGCTTCACAGCTTATTTTTTTGAAATTCTCTGGTTACATAAAAATTAACAATTATAATCTTGCTAAACAAAATCCAAAATCCTTCAAATTCCATAAATTTTTCCCAAAATCCGAAGGTTTTTCAAAATCATATTCATGTTTTGAAAGATTTAGTGAAACTATTACGATAAAAATTACTATAAAAAAGATAATGAATATCTTTTTGAATAGATTTTTAGAATTTTTCATGTAGATTTAAAAGTTTCTTTGTTATGTTTTGCCTAAGATATAGTTTTGTTCACAAGACAGTATTTTACAGAAAACAATTTGCAATGTGGAAAATTCAATTTTACTCCTTGAATATAGAATTCCGCAATGTTTAACCGAAATTTCACTTCACAGCTTATTTTTTTATTATATTCTCTGGTTACATAAAAATTCATAATTATAATCTTGCTAACCAAAATCCAAAATTCCTTCACATTCCAAAAATTTTTACATTTTTGCCAAAATCCGAAAGTATTTCAAAATTATATTCATGTCTTGAAAGATTCAGTGAAACTATTAAGATAAAATCGACTATAAAAAAGATAATGAATATCTTTTTGTATAGATTTTTAGAATTTTTCATGTAGATTTAAAAGTTTCTTTGTTATGTTTTGTGTAAGATATATTTTTGTTCACAAGACAGTATTTTACAGAAAACAATTTGCAATGTGGAATATTCAATTTTACTCCTTGAATATAGAATTCCGCAATGTTTAACCGAAATTTCACTTCACAACTTATTCTTTGTAATTCTCTGGTTACATAAAAATTCATAATTATAATCTTGCTAAACAAAATATAAAGTTTCGAAGCAATTTTGGATTTTGTTTAGTAAGATTATAATTACGAATTTTTTCATAAATTTTTCCCAAAATCCGAAAGTATTTCAATATCATATTCATGTCTTGAAAAATTCGGTGAAACTATTAAGATAAGTACTACCATGTGAACATGGTTTCGATATTGCATACATTTTCAGATTTTTTTACGGAGAATTTAAAGTTTCACATTTTTATGCATACATTTTCGCATTTTCATAATTATACAGAAGACATCAGAAAACAATATAAAGCGTGTGAAAAAAGTCTAGAATAGTCACTATTCCGTAAGTTAAAAATCTAAGATTTTAGTTTTCATAAGTAGGTACAGATTTTGTTATAAATCTAACAAGTTTGTCATCATTTGTTTTTGAGTTATGACTCAACTTTTTTAAACTACTTTTTTCAACATCCAAAAATGTTTGTAGTATTAGATTTTTGGGGATGATTAAATGTTTTAACAAGTTTGCAGGTGAGTTGTAATTTTAGTACAATTGTCTAAGAATTTGAGGAATAACATTACATTTTTCTAGAAAAAAATAACGGGGTAGAAAAATAAATGACGTATTATTTGGATAATTGGTAAATTTCGATAGGTGCAATTATAAAGTTTAGAGATTTTCGCATTTCAACGTAAATACTCGATAGATTTTGACAGTTGCAGATTCAACTGACTGATTTTAATAGTTCCATTTTAAGAAATACCAAATTGTGATAGTGACAACAGAAAACGTATATTTGGTAGTTAAAAGCGCTGTTAAAATCACTTTTTAGCAGGGTTGTAATAAATCATGATTTAAAAAAATAAATAAAACATCAATGATTTAAAAAAAAAAAATAAAACATCAATGACTTAAAAAAAAAAAACATCAATGATAAAAAAAATTCAAATAAATGATGAGCAGTACCATTTATAACGCATTAGGTAACATACTGGCAGGACAAAAGTCACATACATGTGTAATTATGTGACTTTTAAAATACATATTTTTCACTTTTCCGAATACCTTTTCAGGACATTTGACAATACAAATTGGAAATTACAGCAAAAATTGATAAGAGAATCCATGTCAGACTCAATGAACGGCAAAATCAGTATTCGAAACTACAATGACAAATGCCAGGTGTACCAAAGTTGTGGTGACAAAGTTTGTAATGTAGAAAGAGACAATAAGTCAAAAAGAGACAATAAGACAATACTGCATAATTTTTTTGTTTCAATTTTTAATATAATTCAAAAGTTCACTTACAATGGAAACTGAATGGTATTTGTGTCTACCAACATATAAAGCCATATATGGCAAGCTGTTGATAATAATTAACAATCAACAATAAAGGATAAACTATTTTTTTCCAAAAAAAAAGGCTTTTGAACTATTAAGAAAAAATTATAAGGTAAAATTAATTTAATAAATAATATATGACACGCTTAATTTTAATAAAAATATTTATGCAAGACGACTCCGAATGGAATCTTAACAATCCCATTACTGTTTTCAGGTGTAAATTTACGAACTGGCCGAATGGGCATATTTCCCTCAGCGTACGCCGTAGATAGTGATTACACCGATTGGGACTCGTCGTGTGACCACGGAAGAAGAGAGAGATACCTCCTGGGATATTTAGGATCCGTAGAGACACTTGCTCATAAAGGAACTTCTGTAGTATGCCAAGCAGTACGTAGGGTAGTTGGAAATAGCGGTGCCGAACCGGACACTCAGCCGTGCATACTCGAGGTGTCGGATCAGGGGCTGAGAATGGTCGATAGAAGAAAACGAAATGTAAAATTTGGTGCTATTTAAGTAATCACTATCTTAAATGATGTCATTTGTAGCAAAACGACCCTTGCATTGATTATTTCTATTCTCTCAAGAATGTATCATTCTGCGCTTTTCATCCAAGGGATCACCGTTACTTAGGTTTTATTACAAAACACCCTACATTGCAAAGGTTTGCGTGTCACGTGTTTAGAGGAACAGATTCAACAAGACCAGTTGCAGAAGGAGTGGGGTAAGTTAGAGTGTGGACAATACCTAGTTTAAATTACAAGAATCACAGCTTAATTATCAAACAAATATTTGCATTTTCTTTTTTGAAAACTAATGAAAATTTTTTGTGAAGAATAATGGGATATTTCATATTCGCATTTTTATATAAGCTAGTTATTTTTGTTATTTGGCTTAACAAACCTCTTCAGCACTCGGCATTTGCACACTTTAGTGCAACAAAGTAGTCAAAGTAGAAAATTCTTTCTATCTTTAATCTTCAAAATTAAATTTTTTACAAACTATTCTCTGCATTATATTTAATTGCACTTTGTTTAATGTTTCATAAGGTATTTTTTGAAAATAATTATATTTGATCAAATTCAATATAAACAAATTACGTTAGAACAGATAACTGTCATGTAAAATTGCTGACGACAAACTTTGGAAATATCCCGAATTTACATATTTGTTTTAGGTGTTAATAATATAGTAATAGTGCAACAAAGTTGTTATTGCACTTTGTTTAAATGTTTAAAAAAATATATTTTGAAAATATTTATATTTGATCAACTTAAATATAAACAAATTTTTATAAAACAGATAACTTTCATGTAAAATTGCTGATGACTAACTTTTGGAATATCCCGAATTTACATGTTTGTTTTAGGTGTTAATAATATAGTAATAGTGCAACAAAGTTGTTATTGCACTTTGTTTAAATGTTTAAAAAAATATATTTTGAAAATATTTATATTTGATCAACTTAAATATAAACAAATTTTTATCAAACAGATAACTTTCATGTAAAATTGCTGATGACTAACTTTTGGAATATCCCGAATTTACATGTTTGTTTTAGGTGTTAATAATATAGTAATAGTGCAACAAAGTTGTTATTGCACTTTGTTTAAATGTTTCAAAAAGTATATTTTGAAAATAATTATATTTGATCAATTTAAATATAAACAAATTGTGTTAAAACAGATAACTTTCATGTAAAATTGCTGATGACTAAGTTTTGAAATATCCCGAATTTACATGTTTGTTTTAGGTGTGAATAATAATGAATTTTTGATTTTTTTTTTCAGCCGTGCCTTCCAGAGGTTCTATCAAAAGTTTATAGAGACTGCTTATCCAATTGAAGATATTTATATAGAATGAACTAGTGCAATATAAAATCTACATATAAAGCTGTGTCGATCAATAAGAAAAATAAAATATTTGTCATTATGTGACCTTTTCATTCAATCCAATAAAGGAGCAGTAAACACACATATGTTTAATATAAATATGTATAATAGATGTATTCTTCAAACAAATTCCATAAATGAAGCAGATCTATTAATATTACATTTGTAACCAACTTGAAATCAATATTTTATCAATATGTACATGAAATATATATAATAATATTAACATGTATAAAATATGATTTAGCATTGTTTCTGTACAATTATTTATAGTTTATGTAAAAATGTTACAATTGATCCAAACTACAAAAACTATTGGTATACACTAGATATTGAAATTGAATGTTTAGTTATAGAAAATCCATTAAAACTGCATTACTAATATTTAACAACTATAAAGATAAATGACTGCATTCATATAAAATATGTAGTGTATTGTTGAAGAATATGTTTACAATTATTATATAGTAAAAACCAAATGAAAATAATACAAAATACATCAGATTTTTATTACTTTCTTTGGTTGATGCACCGTAAATTATGTTACTAACTTATTAATTTGTACTAACAAAATATATACTAAAACAAAATTAATCTTAAATAGATAAATTCATCACAGACATACTAAATTGTTTAACTACTAATATATTTCAGAAATAGCAATATATTAGGATCATATACAAAATATACAACAAAAATGATATTGCAGATGCACATACAGATTTCATCGCAAACACTATATATAAATAGATGGTCCTAGTAAATACCTATTTACGGCCATTTAACCACCAATTGTACATAATTATTGACTTATTAGGTGATACCATTTTTCATTTCAATGTTACAAATTTATAACATAAAAAAAAAAAAGTTGGTAAGTTGATCTATTTACAAATATGACCATAAATAAGTTTGTGTTTATTTTTAGGAAAACTGAAAAAGTCTATATTTGTTATTTGTAAGCTTATAAATGAAATGAAGTTTGTATAAAAATTCAGTTACTTATTTGATATTCTGTCTTTTAGTTTTAGACGATTTTACATATAACAACATACCAGATTACATCCATTCTAATACAATATCAAGATTATATCAAACGTATACAATTAATTGTAAAATCAAATAAATCCCTTTTTTGATATCAAAGTATATTATTTCGCTTATATCTAACGATGTACAAAATTACATTCCGCTAACCTTTCATTTTCAAGCGATTATGTAAAATATAAAATTGTTTCATTTCATTTATATGTTTGTAATGTTAAATTACAGCATAGTTATATTTAGTTGTTACATTCTACAAAAAATGATACATTTGAATAAATTACAAGAAAAATATATTTACTATAAAATTTTATTTAAAAATCAATACACGAAATAGTTTTAAAAATGTATGTTTTTCCTTTCGCAAAATGACTCCCAATTTTATATTTTATAAATAAATGTAAAAAAAAAACAACACAAATAAAATATTTTTTTGACAAACTCACAGAAATAATTTACAGTACAATCATGGTTCATGCCATGGTTGCAAAACCTTATAAATGCCAATAATAATACATATCTCCGTCTTTGGTATAATACATGTGCAGTTGCGTGTACGGGTATGTTTTCAAGAATAACAAAATAACAAATACAAATACAAAATTGAGTATTGCAATAAAAAATTTGAAAAAGACTACTTCCCGATAATACAATATACATATAACATATATGTGTGTATATACAATATGTTTTATTTTATTGAAAATCATCCAAAGTCTTTCAAAAGTATGCAAAGTTTTCAGTCTCATGTTTAAATAAATGGCACAAATACAAAGTGACAAGTAGTTGTACATATCTCCATGGCCAATATACACTTACAGTTATATGTTGTTACCACTTCAATTTTTACTATAATGTCCATATAATCTAGCGAACCCCACTACACGGTATTAGAGTTCATTTGGTTCTTAGATATCACCTGTTTTCAGTTCCTGTTTCTGTTAATGTAGGCCTGGGATATGCTGGCGGGGACATGGGCATTTCATTCCTGTGCCGTTTACTTGAGCTCGATGTTGCTTCTGTGTTGGGCGGCCTTTTTGCTGCAGTCTTCACTTTAATATAAAAGTTTTTCATAGGACGTGGGGAACTGGATGAATAATCAGTCGAAGGGGTAGAAGGACAGTCTTGACTCTCGTGACCAGAGGGGCTCTCGGAACTCTCTGATTCGGGGGAAGGAAGGTTCGTTATAAGATGAGCAATTGCTTGTTCTAATTGCACAGGATCCTCAACACCTCCCGTGGATGGATCGTCGCATTCATGTGTTATCTACAAAAATCATATCGTTATTAACAGTCTAACTCAGTCGAACCCAGAATTTGGTTCTAACTCGTCATGTGAATTACCTGTAATTGGGACGAAGACGACTTAATTAAAGCGGAATATCTCTGTTTCATTTCTTGGATCAATTTTAGACCTTCCTTTTCGGGAACTAAGGTATTTACACAAATAAAGCTTTCCACAGTGCCCGTGCCATCTATTTCAAGAAATCCAAATGTCCGTAAATATATAAATTGACCAGTTCTTGATAGTAAACGGTAGCAAGAGGACCCTCGACTTTCTCCCTTATCGTACACTATAACAAAGTTAAACAATATGTAAAAAATATCAATATATCCACAAAGCATATCACTCCGTAAGTTATTAATATTTTAATAGAAATTTGCAAATTTTAAGGGACAAAACAAAATTTTGATTATAAATTAAACACTTCAATTGAACATGGAAATAGATTTGGCGGATACTTGTTTAAACTCCATTATAATGGGTAAATAAACATTATTCATTTGCCCGATAAAGACACTGTGTGTCGAAACATGTCGCAGACAATACAATAATTTTATTTTATTTTTAAACTTAAAACATGACTTATTTACTTCAATTGAAATTACTAAATTTTCAATTTTCTACATTTCTACATTTTTGTACAAGTTTTTTGTACAAGATTTACGTCAGCATGACTGTATATGATGAAATAAACATTTAAGACATAGACTTACTTTGACGCAACGCAATCATCACCCATCGGACATCTTCCCGGTGCATAAACTTGAAAGCAGACAATCCGGAGACTTCTTCAATCATATATCCGGCTATAATCGATATCCTTTGATCACAATTAATTATCCTTCCATCCACAAGATGCCTCGTTACGTATTCATCTTTACTGGCTTCGAGAAGTTGATCAGTTATTGGTTCGGGGCGATGCATGCGTACAAAAAACACCCACATCTGCAATAAAAAAAAAAACACTAAATACCTTGCAGGGTGTGAAAACACGCGCAAAGACTTACATTATTATTATTGTTACCGAGTGGAGGAGTATCTCTTGAATGTGATTCTGATGGCGGCTGGGGCGTCGTCATCTGCATGCCCATGACGTTAACGGTTTCATAAACGGGGGTTTCACTTCGGGGGCCGGCTCGCCGCAGCCTTATGTTGAAATATTTTCTCCATTCACGATCGGTTAGTGTTTCTGATGTTAAGTAGGTACGAAATCGTTCATGGTCTTCTTGTGCAGTAATATTAAATATCGACTGGCCCATGAGATCCGTCTAAATAAAACGTTTGATAATTACATTAACAATTTAATGACTATTTTAATTTATATGATGTAAAACGATAGATACCAACTCAGATTACATCAATTCAAATTGAGTCAGAAGATTCAGTTAATTATTTTAATTTAATTAATTCAACAATTATAATATTAAGAAATGCAAACCGAAAAGTGCTCACCTGAAGATGTCCTAGAACATTTTCTATTGTTTGAGATACAAAAACGACTTTGCCAGATATTGTTAAGATCATTAGAAACCCTCCTAGTTGCTCAAACACTAAATTATCTAGTACAATTTGATCAATATTTCTAGGAATATCCATACGCTCAGTATTTCCATTAAGTAGTGCTGAAAATAAAATTCGGTATAATTTTAGTAGATGTACACCTTATATCGGGTGTCTGAAAAAGATCATACGCCAATTATGTTGGTATCTTGGATTTTATTTTTCTTCTGTTGGTACTGTTTAGTGGCGTGCGGGGTAATTTCAACGGGGTCGAATAACATTAACCAACAAATAGGTATTGGGAAGCAAATAAAAAGAGGATTGAAGAGAATAACTCTTGTGTTTTGAGTTGCACTCGTAAAATAGGTCATAAGGATGTAGGCACGCATCTTGTTCTGGTGTATACATTTTCGGATAGTCTATACCTTTTCAAGTTCAAATTGAGACCAATCAAGTTCAAATTGAGGCCAATCAAGTTCAAATTGATCAATTTCAAATTGAGACAAAACAAAATCAAGTTGACACTAAACAAAATCAAGTTGACACTAAACAATATCAAGTTGAGAGTAAACAAATAGTATTTATTATGACACCTTGATATTGTTTAGTGTTCAAAAATTCAAAACAAAAAATTTCAAATTAGAATTCTGATGTAATAGTTTAGTTCTCAAACAAACAGGTATGTAATTTCTCAAAACATTTCAAATTAGAATTTTGATGTAATGGTTTAGTTCTCAAACAAACATGTATATAGTTTCTACAAAAATTTCAAAAGAACAAATTTCAAATTAGAAATTTGATGTAATGGTTTAGTTTTCAAACAAACATGTATA
Source organism: Othius punctulatus (assembly GCA_951805005.1). Lineage (NCBI taxonomy): Eukaryota > Metazoa > Arthropoda > Insecta > Coleoptera > Staphylinidae > Othius > Othius punctulatus. The sequence continues at coordinate 6,204,682 of OX638138.1, read as the reverse complement.
TAGTTTCTACAAAAATTTCAAAAGAACAAATTTCAAATTAGAATTTTGATGTAATGGTTTAGTTCTCAAACATGTATGTAATTTCCCAAAAAAATAAAATTAGAATTTTTATGTCATGGTTTAGTTCTCAAACAAATATTATGTTTGTAATTTCTCAAAAAAAATCATAAAAAACCTACAGATTGAACAATAACAAGCTACTTACTTTGGTATATTCGAAGATGTGTTGCTGTGAGCCGTAGAATGCTCGTTTTATCCATTCTTTTCGGACTTTTTGATATCAACGGGACTAGGCAAGCTAACTCAGAAATATATGAGTTCAGTTTATCTCTCCTCATTTTTTCAGCCTTGTTTCTCATTTCTCGACTATTACTGTAAAGAGTAACAATAATTAATCATAGTCATAGCAGATCAATTGGAAGAATGATTACAGAATTCAATAAAGCTTATAAAAAGAAGAAAAAAAACAGTTATGTCGTTGCTTTAGGATAACTATGCTATTTAGAATTGCATAGTTAATGTTTGATATGTAACTGAAATATTTATTTGATATGTAACTGAAATATTTATTGTAATGCCATGGCTACATTATAGATGGTGATAAATGTATTGCAAGATACATTTCAACAATCAGACCATATAATTTAATGCAGGTAAATCTGGAACTGAAATATATTTTGATTGCAAGGGTTGATCAGAATAATATAGTTTATAAATTGTAGTAACGTTGGTCATTTCTCCAGTGTTAACTGTACTAATAGCTATCAGACAGTTTAAAATACCTGCCAGAAGAAGGAAGATTTAAAAGAAATTTTTGGGTAGTGATTTTTTTTAGATTTAATAAAAAAAAAATAGTTCAGAGTTATAAATATTGAGATTTTACATTAGATAAATAATTGTTTTTTTGTTTATTATTTAAATACAAAATAATATTGACATGACATTGACATGACATGATATAAATATATCTACACCTAGAAACCTAGAACAATAATATGTAATAAATTTTATCAAATTGCAGAAATATTTTGCAAAATGCGAAAATTTATTATAAATTTCATATTTTGCATGTAGTCTGGCAGAAGTTGCTAGTGTTATGCTAGTGTTGTGTTAAGCTAGTTGCTTATGAAAAGTTGCCTAATTTTTGAAAAATTCGTTAATTGGCATTCATCAAGAATACGCAATAAAAGAGTAACAAAAATTTAAAAAAAAAAAACACAAAATCTTTGCAGGAAATATCAGAAGTTGAAAGTAAGACCGTGCAGATAAAAAACTTAAATTCCAAAATGTTTCTAAAAGTCTAAAAACATACCAATAAACTATCACGAAAGCGCAGTAAAAAAAAACAAAAGACAATTTCAGAAAATTCAATTATAGTATCAAAATATTCAACAAAATAACGTATAGGTAACACCAAATTTTATCTATTTAAGCAATTAGCAAAATGTTGTATTCTATATGCGGAAAATATCAGAAGTTGAAAGTAAAATTCTGCAGATAAAAGACTCATTTTCCAAAATGTGTCTAAAGGTAAAAAAAAAAAACCAATAAACTCTCACGAAAGTACAGTAAAATAAATCAAAAGCGAGACAATTGCAGAAAATTTTATTATAGTATTAAAATATACAAAAAATTAAAGTATAAGGAACCCAGAATTGTATTTGAAAATTTCTAGAATGAGCCACCAAAACTTAGACCGTTTTAAAAGTCTAAAAACATACCAATAAACTCTCACGAAAGTGTAATTAAAAAAACCAATAGCGAGACAATTGCAGAAAATTTAATTACAGTATCAAAATATACAACAAATTAATGTATAAGTAACACCGAATTTTATCTATTTGCGCAATTGCCAAAAAGTTGCATTCAAATTGCAGAAAATATCAGAAGTTAAAAGTAAGATAAAAAACGGATAAAAAGCTCAATTTTCAAAATCTACTTAAAAGTCTAAAAACACCAAAAAACTCTCACGAAAGTGCAGTAAAAAGGAAAGAAAACCCTGCAGACAAAAACTCAATTTCCAAAATGTATCTAAAAGTCAAAAAACATGCCAATAAACTCTCACGAAAGTGCAAATAAAAAAAAACAAAAGCGAGACAAATGCAGAAAATTTAATTATAGTATGAAAACATACAACAAATTAATGTATAAGTAACACAGAATTTTATATATTTGAGCAATTGCCAAAAAGTTGTATTCAATTTGCAGAAAATATCAGAAGTTGAAAGTAAAACCCTGCAGATATAAAGCTCAATTTCCAAAATGAATCAAACGGTCTAAAAACATACCAATAAACTCTCACGAAAGTGTTATTTAAAAAAACCAAAAGCGAGACAATTGCAGAAAATTTTATTACAGTATCAAAATATACAACAAATTAATGTATAAGTAACACCGAATTTTATCTATTTCAGCAATTGCCAAAAAGTTGTACTCAATTTGCAGAAAATATCAGAAGTTAAAAGTAAGATAAAAAGCAGATAAAAAGCTCAATTTCCAAAATCTACTTAAAAGTCTAAAAACACCAAAAAACTTTCACGAAAGTGCAGTAAAAATGAAAGAAAAACCATGCAGACAAAAACTCAATTTCCAAAATGTATCCAAAAGTCTAAAAACATACGAATAAACTCTCACGAAAGTGCAGTTAAAAAAACCAAAAGCAAGACAAATGCAGAAAATTTTAATATAGTATCAAAATATACAACAAATTAATGTATAAGTAACACAGCATTTTATCTATTTGAGCAATTGCCAAAAAGTTGTACTCAAATTCCAGAAAATATCAGAAGTTAAATGTAAGATAAAAAGCGGATAAAAAGCTCAATTTCCAAAATCTACTTAAAAGTCTAAAAACACCAAAAAACTCTCACGAAAGTGCAGTAAAAATGAAAGAAAAACCCTGCAGACAAAAACTCAATTTCCAAAATGTATCTAAAAGTCAAAAAACATGCCAATAAACTCTCACGAAAGTGCAATTAAAAAAAAAACAAAAGCGAGACAAATGCAGAAAATTTAATTATAGTATAAAAACATACAACAAATTAATGTATAAGTAAAACAGAATTTTATATATTTGAGCAATTGCCAAAAAGTTGTACTCAATTTGCAGAAAATATCAGAAGTTGAAAGTAAAACCCTGCAGATAAAATACTCAATTTCCATAATATATCTAAAAGTCAAAAAACATACCAATAAACACTCACGAAAGTGTAATTAAAAAAACCAAAAGAAAGACAATTGCAGAAAATTTAATTACTGTATCAAAATATACAACAAATTAATGTATAAGTAACACAGAATTTTATCTATTTGAGCAATTGCCAAAAAGTTGCATCCAACTTGCAGAAAATATCAGGAGTTAAAAGTAAAACTATGCAGATAAAAAACTCAATTTCCAAAATCTACTTCAAAGTCTAAAAACACCAAAAAACTCTCACGAAAGGGCAGTAAAAATGAAAGAAAAACCATGCAGACAAAAACTCAATTTCCAAAATGGATCTAAAAGTCTAAAAACATACCAATAAACTCTTACGAAAGTGCAGTAAAAAAACCAAAAGCGAGACAATTGCAGAAAATTTTATTATAGTATCAAAATAAACAACAAATGAATGTATAAGTAACACAGAATTTTATCTATTTGAGAAATTGCCAAAAAGTTGTACAAAATTTGCAGAAAATATCAGAAGTTGAAAGTGAAACTCCGCAGATAAAAAAGCTCAATTTCCAAAATGTATCTAAGTCTAAAAACATACTAATAAACTCTCACGAAAGTGCAGTAAAAAAACAAAAAGCGAGACAATTGCAGAAAATTTAATTATAGTATTAAAATATACAACAAATTAATGTATAAGGAACCCAGAATTGTATATGAAAGTTTCTAGAATGTGCCACCAAAACTTGGACCGTTTTGGAGAATCCAGATTTTCAATCAAAATATCAAAAGTATTTGAAGTCAAATAAAAATTAAAAAAATAGCAAGGCGTTCTGGAACCGAAAAAGGTGGAAAGTTCAGAAAACTTGAAGCTAAACTATCAACATATTTATTAAAATATGATGAGTGTAGATAAAGACAATAAGCTACATTGTATAAAGGTGTCCAAGATTACCAAAAAATGTATGCATATTGAAAATTTCCGAAATATTTCATATCAGGAGAGTTAAAAGCTCCATTTATTATTCTCAGAGCTTTGTGAATTGATTAATTATTAAAAGGTCCCGATTTTTAGTCAAAATATCGATGCGAGAAAATGTAAATGTTTTCAAAAAGTCTGCAAACCTGCAAAAATTGAAAAATTTGGAACACACAAAAATCTAAAATGGTTTTTTATTAACGTTATTTTGTAGATTTTTTTATTAATAATATTGCTCAAACAAAAAAAAATGTTACAAAAAATCAACAAAGCTTGATAAACAAATTTAATTGTACCAAAAAACTCCAAAGAGTTTTGGATGTAGCTATATTAAATGAAGTATTAAACATTTTCAAGTACATACTAAAATTATCGCCAATTTACCACTCAACAATTTTTTAATTAAAATATTTACCGTTTACAGGTAAAAGAAAATGTCTGTAATTTTGGATGTCCCAATCCCAATGCACCTTAGGTTTTTGGGATAACCGGATTTGCACTAATTACCTATTATCAGACTTACTAGTTGTACTAGCTGTAATACTAGCATTAGTACTAGCACTAGTACTAGTACTAGCATTAGTACTAGTACTAGCACTAGTACTAGCACTAGTACTAGCATTAGTACTAGTACTAGCACTAGTACTAGTACTAATACTACTACTAGCACTAGTACTAGTACTAGTACTAGTACTAATGCTCGTACTAACGAGCTAGTGCTAGTACTAGTACTAATGCTAGTACTAGTACTAGCATTAGTACTAGCACTAGTACTAGCATTAGTACTAGTATTAGTACCAGTATGGACTAGCATATGGGTATAATGCAGCCGGTAATGCTTGCTACTGAATCAACTGCATCTAGATGGATACAAAATCAATACTGCCATTATAAGGAAGCTTTAGAGGGTTCATCTAAAATACCAGAACTTTACAGAAGTTGTGTTGTTAAGGAGCACGTGTACAAAAAATATATGCGCTATCAAAGTTCAATGTTGTGACCGCTTTGAGCGATTAAGTGTATAACGATTTTTAACTCGTCTTGATGTAATTTTAAACAATATTGTTTCATTGTGCGATTTTGTGGTGAAGAACCTCATCAATACAGCTGCAATGGGATATACTATTTGAATACAGAATACTGCACCACAGATACATACATACCAGAAACTAGAATTTACTTATATTTATTTTATTTATATATTTATTAACAAATTTAACAATTACAATTTTATATATAATCTATATTTAATCAAAACAACAAACTTATAGTACTGAAAATTGAAAATATATAAGTATTAAATCATAATGTAAAATATTCTATACAGGGTATCCCAAAAGAAAATGAGAAAATAAGAATATTTCATTTCATTTTATTCAAAATGGAAAATATTGGATTCTTAGAACAGGTCTATTTAACAGGTTGATTAACCATCAACAATCCATATATATATATATGTTTTTTCATGGTTACATAACAATTGAAGTCGATAACGTCTTGGGCTCTTTTTGTAGAACATCTGTGTAAATACTGTTACAAATGTTGCATTTTTTTCTAAATTTATAATAATATAATAATAATAATGTAACGGTACAATACCGGGGTATCATTATAAATTGTAATTAATTTATAAACGTAGAGTGGCTCGTAATCTAAGTGGCGGTACTTCACCTGTGTTTGATTCATGGAATCGTTATAGTGAAAAGATCGATGGTTCGTTGTTCAAGTTTGTGTCTGTTACGGGGAAAATATCAAATTATACGCATACACAAATATCATCATACAGTAATTTATTCATTCAGTAATTCATATGGTTTTACATTTTAATTTAGCAAGTAAGGTTTGGTTCATTTGGTTATGGTAAATAATACGCTTTACATTTATGTGGTGACTAAGGGTTTATTTAATAAGTAATAACACACAAATAATGAAGAATGACGATCTATTTTGAATTAAAGTTTTGAAATGAATTTATCGATTTTTACGTGGTTTCTGATTATTTTTCGTGGTATTCTGACGTGAATTAACGTTATAATTCAAATTCTACTGGTTACTAGTACATGCAATCTGTCCCTGCTAATTACGGTGTTTTAGTTATGTCATTCATTCCACATGCGTTCGTTCATCCATATTTTTATCTTTTATTTACTTGATTTGATTTATCCTCAGATAAAGTTTAGAAGTGTATTTCCCAGCAAATAACATGCCAGTATTAAGGATGACGATTTACCCTTAATTAAAGTTTTGCAATGAATTTACCAAGCAATAACACCCAAATAATTATATCGTAAATTTCGATCGGTGATTTGTGCACGATGGTCAGTTGTGTCTGACTAAAGTACATATATCTGATCTCTTAGCGAGTCTCATACCCTAACCCTATTACGTCTGACGTGTATGAAACATAAGCCCCTCGTTTGTTTTTGACTCTTTTTATTTTTATTTTTATTTTTTATTGTCTTTTCTTTTGTTTTTAATATTTTCATTTATTTTTAGTTTGTTTTTACTTCGTTTTTGTGACAATTGAATTCACCTAGCGGATGTGACTCTGCATGATTTTGACTTTGATTCATTCACGGATTTATATCCCTTCTTTACGGATGCTCCTGCATGAATTCCCTTGATTCGCATTCATTCTTAATTGCCGTTGCGTTTCGTATTTATTAACTTTATTTCTCATCCGATCATGACTTATGACTTGGATTCATTCAATGATTTATCTATAATATCCACATGCTCGTGCTTCAGGAATATACTGACTCGCATTCATTCATTTCTCATTCGCTCACGAATTCAAATATGCAAATACTGACCACATGCATTATCGATGCTGAGGGCTGTTTTATTTCACCGGCATGCAATTACAACTTATTAGTTTGACCACTCACTCGGCTGATTGATTAGTGATATTAACTTCGCAACGCTAATTACAAGGATTTAGTGATTTGGTATGACCTGATGATATTTGCTGATTTTTATAATAATTATTGCCCTTCAGGAATACCGGTTGTTTTGGTTCCCGTTGCGATCGCTACCTGGGAAATCCCTTGAGTTTATATCTGTTTAAATACCTTCCTGAACTAAGCTCTTTCCCGAATCCCTTGCTAATAAAATATAAATAATAATTAAAACGCATGATAATCGAATATTGGTGGTGGTTTATGTAGAGTAGCAACACCTATCATACGTGACAATATTACGAAGAGAACCATACACGTTGTGGTGTGTGATTGGTTAATATGTTCGACCCGAACACATCAAGGGGTTAGAGCGATATTTGTAGTCTGCTTCTAGCGCGCCCTTCTGTTTCAAAGTGCGTCGCGAAACCCACAGATCGCTCTAATTACGAAGAGAAACATACATGTTATCGTATGAGATTGATGAATGCGTTCGGTTCGCACATACCAACGGGTAAGAGCGATTTTGTAGTATGCTTCCAGCGCGCCCTTCTATTTCAAAGTGCGGCGCGAAACCCACAAATCGCTCTCATTACGAAGAGGATCACACACCTTTGCGCCAGTTTGGGCGTTTTGTTCTTTCGTAATTTTGTCACAGGATAATTTCCGGCGGATTGCCGAATTAATTTACTTGACACGCGTAATGACTTGTCTGCTAAATGTTTCGCAGTGCCCTTCGAAATTGGCAGTTTGATTCGCGTTACTCGATCATCAATTGCGTCAGTACTCACTCATTAACCCTTCCTATCTCTCGCCTACTGGATAGCTGTACTGATGTCGTGGTGGCCCTTGCGCTTGGTGTTGTTTTAATTACTTCGCGGTCTCCCCGAAAATATCTAACTGGTTCAATACTGCCCTAATTGAATTATCAATTTCCCTGACTGTTTATACTAATTGCGCCCCCGTTTACACTCTCGCGATTTGTCTCGTGCCCTCGGCCGTCGAGCACTAAGTGTCCTCCCCCCTGCTTTCGCAGATTCTTATATGTTTACCTCCCCATTTTCCCCGAGCCCCGGGCCCAAACACTGCCGTCGCCGATCTTCTATGGTGGTCCACTCGTCCCGGCCAAGTGCCTTTTTCGATGCCTGCGCAATAATTTCTTCCACATGTTTACGCCACTCGATCTTTTGCTGGCGGATTTGTGTTTGCTACCAATACAAATCATGTCCCTTTGTGGCGTGAGTTATCCAGGCCCAAGGGGCCCTGTTCTAAGAATTCCGGTACGCGTGCATGTAGTTGGCGCTGTTTTTATGGTACTTAAGTTAATGATTCTATGGGCCGCAATATTATACTTTCGGTTTTGAACTCCCCGGAATCGCTCACTGTCGGTTAGTGGCACATACCCTGTCTGGTCTCGAGTAATTTATATTTCCATGAACTGTTGATATTTCCGCCCGACTAGTAAACTCTTGTTACCCTTAAGTTAATGGATTTTATTGTCCCCATTGTTGATAGAATTCTCCCGGCCTGGTTCAGGGGGCTGCGGTCCCCCACGAGTCTGTTTACGTATTTTTACGCCGGAATGCGGATCTTATTTATTTATTAATACGAACGATTTTTCAGCAAATAACACCTGTCTAACCTACTCGTTGTTTAGCAAAATAAAACATGGTCTGTCGTGGGTCATTTCAATAAGAACATTTATTAGCATGAAAGCTAATTTTACATACATACATTCATACATACATACATACATACATACATACATACATACATACATACATACATACATACATACATACATACCATGTATGTATCAATAATACATAACCTGCAGATGCCATTTATTAAGTCACACATTAAACAACAGCTCCTAATTCATATACGGCTCTAATATTTTTTGTTAATGTTATTGGCATTCAATTCAGATGCAAATTATATACACGCTGACGCGTTTCACTATTTTACATTATACTTCAAGACAAGGTTGTTCGTTTAAGCCATAAACTTTTTACAGAGCAATACTGTATTTTTAATTATCACGTTTGTACTTAATTGCTTAATACCGTATTTATATGTAAAATCTGAGCGAACAGTTTTGTTGCATACACGAACTCTGAGAACAGTCGAACGTATAAATTTCATGTTGCACAGTAATCTGAACTTTACACATTATAATGTTATTTCCGGTTTGAAGGTTTATTGTAACACCAAAGTTTATTCGAGTATGAAATGTTTTGGCTTAACGAGGTGGTTTATAACGCTATTGATTACTAGGGTATCCAATGGAATATATGTTTGCGATATCCAACCAATTGGAATTTTAACAGCATTCATTGCACTTTTGATAAAACAATATTGCAATAATAATTATTTTTTTTATCAATGCTACATTCATTTTTAAATAATTAATTATAAAAATTTTTTGTTAATATAATAATAAGTGGTACCCAAAATGGATGAAACTAGAACAAAAATATATTAAAAAAAAAATTAAATTAAATATTTATAATAATAATAATAATATCATGTCATGCACAGAGAACATTACAGACTTAAAATATACAAGCGCAGTATACAACAATATAGCACTGTTAAAATACTGTTACTGTTCAATAAATCTTGAGAATAATGAATATGTTACAATATAATAATAAAAATATCTTTATGGCTTATTTCGAATACAATTGATATACAGTATTCACTAAAATCAGTACTCACATAAAAGTATAAAACATAAAATCTATATATTTACTTCAAATATACTTTTAATTAGCACAAATCTAGCAGATAATTATAATTAGGCAAATATTATAAAAAAGTCAGAAATAATAGAAATTTTGAGTATAAAAAATAAAATTTTGGCAATAATCTTCGAAATTTTGACAGAAAGAATTAATCTATAATAGTTATAACTTAAATTTATTAAAATTATACTTACATAAAAGTATAAAATATAAAATCTATATATTTACTTCAAATATACGTTTAATTAGCATAAATCTAGCAGATAATTATAATCAGGCAAATATTATAAAAAAAGTCAGAAATAATTGAAATTTTGACTGTAATAAAAAAATGTTGGCAATAATCTTCGAAATTTTGACAGAAAGAATTAATCTATAATAGTTATAACTTAAATTTATTAAAATTATACTTACATAAAAGTATAAAATATAAAATCTATATATTTACTTCAAATATACGTTTAATTAGCATAAATCTAACAGATAATTAATTAGGCAAATATTATAAAAAAGTAAGAAATAATTGAAATATTGACTATAAAAAATAAAATTTTGGCAATAATCTTCGAAATTTTGACTGAAAGAATTAATCTATAATAGTTATAACTTAAAATTATTAAAATTAATTACAACTATTAAAGTTTTGATAACAATTATTCAGTTTTAGATAGAAATATTAAAATACAAATAGTAATTAATATGTTTACCATAATTTTCGTAATTTAGGTAGAAAAAACAAAAACTTTTGAAATCATTAAAAATATGGCAGAAATCTTTGATGTTTAAAGAATTGAAATTATGACATTAATTATTAAAAATCTGACAGCAAACTTTGAAATTTCGTTCAGTTTTCAAAATTCCAATCATTAAAATTTTGGCAGTAATCTTTAAGATTGAAATTTCGTTCAATTTTCAATTTTCAAAATTTCAATCATTATTAATTTGGCAGGAAAAAAATTAATTAACAGATATAATTTAAACTCTGGTGACCATCAAAATCATTCCAAAACTGTCAGTAATCGTTAAAATTCTGGCAGAACTATAATAATTATTCAGTTTTTGATAGAAATATTTAAAAAAAAACAAGTAGTAATAAACATTTTTACAATAATTTTCGTAATTTATTGAAAATAAATCATAATTATAGAAATTTTTATAATAACTATTCAGTTATAGATAAAGATATTTAAAAACAAGTAGCAATTATTATTAAAAAAAAAAAATCATAATTTAGGTAGAAAGGACAAAAGTTTTTGAAAGTAATCATAAAAAATATGGCAGGAATCTATCTCTGAAGTTCGAGAATTGAAACTGTGACATAAATAATTAAAAATCTGAAAGCTAACTTTGAAATTTCGTTCAATTTTCAAAATTCAATCATTAAAAATTTGGCAGTAATCTTTAGATATTGGTACAGTAGCAATTGACATAATAAAAATAAATAAACAGATATAATTTAAACTTTATTTACAATCAATATCCTTAAAAAACTGCCAGTAATCGTTGAAATTCTGGCAGAATTGAAACTTTAACCATAATAATTATTCACTTTTAGATAGGAATATTAAAAAACAAATAGTAATCAATATTTTCACAATAATTTTTGTAATTTATTGATAATTAATCATAATTATTGTAATTTTGATAATAATTATTCAGTTTTAGATAGACATATTAAAAAGCAAGTAGTAATTAATATTTTTACAATAATTTTCGCAATTTACGTGGAGAAAACCAAAATTTTGATAGTAATCATTAAAAATTGAATCACAAAATTTTGGGACAGTAACAAAGGACATAAATAAACAGATATAATTTAAACTGTATTTACCATCAAAATACTTCAAAAACTGCCCGTAATCGTTGAAATTCTGGCAGAATTGAAGCTTCAACCATTACAATTATTAAGATTTTGGTACAGTAAAACTTAACATACATTTTCAAAATTTTAATCATTCAAAATTAAGAAATTGGCAACAATGTTTAAGATTTTGGTACAGTAATTATTGACCAAATTGACTAAATTGATTTATAAATTTTACTAAATTGAGTGAATATTAAAAAAACAAAACCAGTAGTAATCAATATGTTTACAATAATCTTCGTACTTTAGGTAGAGAAAACAAAATTTTTTAAAGTAATCATTAAAAATATGGCAGAAATCTGTGAAGTTTGGAGAATTGAAACTGTGAGATTAATAATTAAAAAACTTTGAAATTTCGTTCAATTTTCAATTTTCAAAATATCAATCAATAAAAATTTGGCGCTAATCTCTAAGATTTTGGTGCAGTACTTATTGACATAATAAAAATAAATAAATACATGTAATTTATACTTTGTTTACCATCAAAATCATGCAAAATCTGTCAGCAATCCGTGAAATTGAGTCATTAAAACATAACGATAATTATTATTCAGTTTTACATAGAAATGTTAAAAAAAAAACAAGTAGTTATTAATATTGTTACAAATTTTTTCGTAATTTAGGTGAAGAAAGTTTTTTTTTAAGTAATCATTAAAAATTTGACAGAAATCTTTTAAGTTTAAAGAATTGAAACTGTAACATTAATAATTATAATTCTAACAGCGAACTTAGAAATTTAGTCCCATTTTCATAATTTCAACTATAGAAAATTTGGCAGTAATCTTTAAGATTTTGGTAGAGTAAGAATTGACATAATGGATATAAATAAACATATATAATTTAAACTTTGTTTACCATCAAAAACTTTCAAAATATGTCAGTAATCGTTAAAATTCAGGCAAAATTGAAATTTTGACGGAAGGACTTGTATTATTTAATAACTACGCGAAAATTATGACGAAGAAAAACGGGATTTGTTTAGACGATTTATTAAGAAAAAACTTCGGATGGCACTTACAATTTTTTTTTTCGTAATTATTGTTCTGTATAAAATAAATTTCAAAAATGTTATGTCACCATTGTAATTATTCTTAAACTATAAACAAAAACAAAATAACCTAATAAATACATGTATTATTCAAATTTTGTTGATTTAAGGTTGCGAAAGGTTAATCAAGAGGATTCAAGATAAGATAAAACAAAGTTTTCTAGTTAAGATAATTAGTAAAACAAAGTATAGATTAGTAATAATAATGTATATAAATATATACATTATTACATTATTACTAATGACGATATTATTGAATGAATAAATATTCATTTAAGCCACAAAAGAAATCCATTTGACGTATATTACTGTCAGTTTTTTGAAAATTAAAAAAAAATCAAAATTTGTTTTAAATGAGACTTAACTCAGGGATTTTAAACTCACTATCGTACATCAATAAACTAAGATGCTCTAAGGGATGCCCTTGCATTTCTGTTGTCCAGTCCGATAGGAGAGAGGAGGGACTTCTGTTTAATGTGAAAAGTGGCATAGAAACCGTGGGAAAAACCATTCGTAAAAAAATATTATATTGCTCATTAAGTCAAATTCCCAAACTTCCGTAAGATAGGAAACATTCCATAAAAATGCATAAGGTTAAATGCTAAAATATGCACTGTATTCGCAGAATATGTGCGAAAAGGTACAATTAAATAAAGATTATGAAGTTATAGCGCTAAAGAACAAGAATGAAAGCAAATAATATTGATAGTCGCAGCCTTAATTTTACACACTTTTATAATAATAATAATAATAATAATAATATAATAATAATAACACGCAATTTACATGCAAAACAGGACCTTGACTATAACAGCTCATCGATAACACCTGATCAGTGATATCCAGCGTAAATGATAGTCCATATAAATCAACACAAACAAATTATGCAGTGGAGCTCTCATAAATACCTATCATCAGAGATATGGTGAAATCTATTGATTGATTTAAACATATTTAATATGTCACTTCGCAAATAACTAGTGACTATTTGAATATGTTAAACTGGCTTTCATTGATAGTAGTTAATGACGCGAACAGATATTTCTGGTATTTTAGATAGTGCATTTCAATAGTGCAAAAGTATTTCTTTGTTATTTGCGGAAATACACGTTTTGAAGAACGCAAAATTTATGGCTTTTTAAGACAGAATTCTCGCGTCAAAGACAACGTAAGGCAAAATATACGCGAAAAATAAAACAGCGTTGTGGGACGAAAACATAAAACAAGAAGTGAAACAAAAAAGAAACCAAGGATAAAACCGTAAACTTAATTAAAAAAAGAAACAATGACAAAAATACGCGAAAAACAAAACAAGCAAAAACTATGAACTGTATAAAGAACAAAAAACAAAAGTGAAAGTAACCAATAATAGATGCTAACCAGAACAAAAATTGACAGAATTCGCAGAAACTCTGAAAAAGGACAGAAAAGCAATCAAAACTTGGTAAAATTTACAGAATTCGTAGAAACTCAGGAAAAGGACAGAAAAGGCAATAAAAATTTGTTTAAATGGACAGAGTTCGTAGAAACTCTGGAAAATGACAGAAAAAGCATTCAAATTTGTTAAAATGGACTGAATTTGTAGAAACTCTGGAAAAGGACAGAAAAAGCAATCAAAATTTGTTAAAAAACACAGAATTTGTAGAAACTGTAGAAAATGACAGAAAAAGCATTCAAAATTTGTTAAAATGGACAAAATTTGTAGAAACTCTGGAAAAAGAAAGAAAAAGCAATAAAAACTTGTTAAAATGGACAGAATTCATCAAAACTATGGAAAAGGACAGAAAAATCAATCAAAACTTGTTCTACAAAGTACTAAAAGAACCTAAATAACAAGAAGAGAGAGAACAAGGCAAAAAACAGGAAAATAGAGAGATATAAAAATTCGAAAAAAGAATAATAGAGAGATGTAGAGAATACTTTAATAAACTACTAGAAACAGAAAACACAGTAACTAATAAAATAACGACAGAAGAACAAACAAACGAATAAGTTGGGGAAGAAGAAGAAAACAACACAGAAATAGAGATAGGTGAATTGAAAGAGGCAACAAAGACACTTAAGAATGGAAAATCAACTGGTGAAGATAGAAAAACTACAGAAAAGAATATAGACGAAAACGGATTAGAATTTTTACTGTAAATCTTAAAGAAAATGTGGACAGAAGAAAACACACCAGAAGACCTAAAAATTTAGCTCTTTGACCAATCTACAAAAAAGGGGATAAGAGAAACTGTAATAATTACAAGAGAATAACACTTCTAAGTACTGTAATAAAAATATACGTTTTTTTTTTAGAAAATAGGCCAAGGAAGACAATAGAAACATACATAAGTGTCAAGAGAAACAAAAATTAAGGTATATAAAACAATATTCAGTTCATAACTCTGGAAAAGGACAGGAAAAGCAATAAAAATTTGTTAAAAATTACAGAATTCGTAGAAACTCTGGAAAATGACAGAAAAAGCATTCAAAATTTGTTAAAATGGACAGAATTTGTAGAAACTCAGGAAAAGGGCAGAAAAACCAATCAAAACTTGCTAAAATGGACAGAATTTGTAGAAACTCTAGAAAATGACAGGAAAGAGCATTCAAAATTTGTTAAAATGGTCAACATTTGTAAAAACTCAGGAAAGGGACAGAAAAAGCAATAAAAACTTGTTAAAATGGACAGAAGTCGTAGAAACTCTGGAAAAGGACAGCAAAATTAATCAAAACATGTTCTACAAAGTACTAAAATAACCTAAAAAATAAGGAGAAAGAGAACATGACAAAAAAAAACAGGAAAATGAAGATATATTAAAATACGAAAAAAGGATAATAGAGAGATGTAGAGAATACTTTAAAAAACTACTAGAAACAGAAAACACAGTAAATAATAAAATAACAACAGAAGAACAAACAAACGAATAAGTTGGGGAAGCAGGCAAAGAAAGCATTCTGTGTTGCTTGAGAATTACACTTCTAAGTACTGTAATAAAAATATACGATTTTTTTTTTTTAGAAAATAGGCTAAGGAGAACATTAGAAACATACATGCTCCAAAAATCCAGTTTTTGCTTAGACAAATCCGTAGATAAATTTTCCATATAATCAAAATAACTAATCGGTACACCTAAGTGACAGAAAATTACAAAAGTTTTGTTTTGTTCTAGTTGTTGTTGTTGTTGCTGCTGTTTTGTTGAGTGTCAAGAGAAACAAAAATCAAGGTATATAAAACCATATTTAGGCCCATTCTGGCATATGGATGCGAGATATGGATATTAAACCAAAAGCAAAAAAGTACGGTGGAATGCATGCAGATGAAATATCTCAAAAACGTAAAAGGGGCAACAAGAAGGTGCAACATTAAAATTTGGGCGACCTTGAACTTGAAAGTGGACCTTAAATGTAATACGCAGATGCGTAAACAACGCATTGACATACTCAGAAGCTTGCAGTGATACACACATCTGCGAATAAAACGATTTAATATAAATTTCAAAGTGACCTACATTATCCGATATAAATAGAATTGTGTACGACGTTGAAATTATAGTGCACATAACATACTATTTTTGTTGGAAGATAATTGTAATAACATTACATTCATCCATGCGTCTATCATCATATTTTGTTGCGTATTCAATATGAGCCTGGTTTTTATTGTAACTCTCAATAACTGCATATCTTTTATACAGAGATAAATGTGTTATGCCGGGTTCTGTTTGGATACAGATTAGTAATTACAAAAATTGGCATAAGCTAAACACCGCCTTATCATATGGAATTTAGATTGTGTGCCAAATTCAAGTTTGAATAATTTTATCCTGCTAGTATTTGAAATAACAACCTTTAGCTACCGTATAAAATTACAACTGAAATACAGGAATTAAATGATACGTACATTTGAAGGTGATTGAACCATGGGCTAATACACACGTCTGTATTCTAAAACAGATGACATGATAATGTTCCAAAGTGCAATCAATATTTATATAATCAGTTGGCCAGCTTTAAGTATACCTACTGACTAGTGGAATGCAGTTCATAGATAACGTAACAGTATTTTTTACATCTTGAACATGTAAAGTGCTATGGAACTTATCACACAGTCAGTGACACAAAAATAGTTCCTTGATATTTCCTGATACCGTAATACCATAATATTTTTTCCAATTTACTAATTCATGTATGAACTTGGTGCAATCAAGGCTTGGTATCTCAATAGTTGATGATGATTTATCTGCCGGATAGACATATCCATTTGTCCAATGCGTTTCTAAATAAGTTGAGATCTAAAATCATTACAATCAATACATTCACTGCATATGATCATAATTAATTTAAAAAAATCATTAATACTTAAAAATACTTGGCAACGTTTCACAAAATTTAATAGATAATATCTAGAATTGTTTCGGTGTTTTGTATTAAATTTTGTGAAACGTTACCAAGTGAATATTGAATATGTGTCTTCAAAAAGGGACAGATTCGTCATGAGTAAGATTTTGGAAAACTAAAACTTTTTTTTTTTTCATATTACCAGAAAAGTTACAAGTGATAATTTGTAACTAAAGTTGATAAATATTCACTGATAAAATATACAATTTTTAGTATAAATGACAGTTATAAATATAGAGATATAAATAAATAAATATAAAGATATAAATAAAAAAAGTGGCGAAGTCAAGTATTTTTATTTATTAATTAAATATGTTCATCAAGAACTTAGCACTGACTCATACAATCTAATAAACAAAATAATTAGTTAATATTTAATTGAGTTTAATAAGGTACTTAAGTATAAAATGCGAACACAAAGTTTATTAACAAACCAATCCCTCAATCAGATAGAACCAATGCAAAGAGAATGAATCAAATTTGAACAGCCAATCGAGTATCTTGTTTGAACGAGAGAGGGGCTTAATCTAATCTACATAATGCACTTCACTGTTTGAATACGAATTGCCCAAGTATTTGTACCATGCAGGTTCAACTGTGTTGTTACATTTGCTTGATGGGCGTCAAAATCTACTTGTAGTCTGTCGATTTCTTTAATTCTGAACATACTTTGATATAAAAAGCACCTTATGAAAGCAAATAGTTATTAGTTATTATTGATTAAAGTAATAAAAAAAATAATAATTGAAATATAAAGTATTATAATAATTATTTATATTAGGTATAAAACTATTATTAGCCCCACAAATGTCATAACATTGGCCAAAGAATATTCCTGTTTGGTTGAGAAAAAATCTGAATTGGCTTTAAAGGATGATTTAAAAGAAATATGAACTTATCCATTTTACAAGTTATTTTGTAATCTTGAAGTTATTTTTGTT